>VZTO01001169.1:16207-28535 GCA_013400615.1 Syrrhaptes paradoxus | reverse complement strand
AAATTATATAATATCCCCACTAGGGAGGCTTGCATTTAAAGACATATTACCCTGACAAAGTGTCTATAGAAGAATTTTAATTTTGATTACAGAAAAAAAAGAATTAGTCCAGCAAGTGAGCTGCTTCGCTTACAATTAGTGTATCTTTCCAGCTCCCTAATTTCATATACATGGAAAAATTGGAGAGAAAATCTTGATTATGTCTATATATCTACAATGCTGTCTGCATAGGGACTCCAGCCAGGCTAATTTATAAGCATTATTGTGAGAAACAAAGACATCATACAGATTAACTCATTCCCACAGTAGCAGTGTGAACTGTGGATTAGAACTGGTCCTTCCACAATGATGTAAACTAAACTGGCATAAATGTGTGCTAACATTAACTAACTTCTTCAACAGAATGAGGAACTTACTTCCTTCTCTTGAAATCAACAGGAGTTTGTAATTTATTTCATTTGAGCTAGTCTTAAAACTCTGATCTTGAAATACATTTCCCCCTACTATGAAACATGTGAGAGAATAAAAAAATTAACTAAAGATTTCAGTGACATGACAATCGGGAAGACAGCATATTTTGAGTCAAAGGAATAAAAGACCATAAATAAGAAAAAAGTCAGCATTACCAAAATGCATTTCACATTTGATGATATCTGCTTTATTCTTCTACTCAGATATAGCTCAAAAATTCTGCATAAATTCTGTGATATCTTAAAAATTAAAAAAGTAATGCCACATTAGAGGTGCAAAATGATCCTTTTTACAGCCTCACTGAGGAATATAGACCTATATTTGAAGTAAGAAAAATAACTGAATATGGGAAATGCTAGCTCTCAGGAAATTAATACCGGGAAATGTTGATAAACTTAGTGTGTTGTCATGACTCATAGAAGATTTGTTGCCTACCAGATGCCAGTGCAGAAAAAAGCCACACCATCATATTAAAAGAAGACAAGTTACTGAGAAGGTCTGGAAGGAAGCCATGGTCATCATAATCTATATTGGACCTAGTGATATAAGCAGAACTAAATGGAGACCCTGCAAAACAGGTTTCAACATTTTGTTAGCTGTACATGCAAGTAGAGATCAAATGCCGGCATTCTCACAAATGAGACTGGTGCCACACTCAGGGAGAAGCAAAGAACGGCAAACCAACATCTCAGCACAATTCAGCAACAACACAGATGGACACAGATTACTCCCAGAGTAACTGAACCTTATACAGCTAATTTAGTACTGATTTTTTATACGCCTGCTACAGCATAAAACATTAAGACAACATTTACCTAAAACAGTGTTAACTTTTAAAATGGAGAGACAAACCAGTTCCTATAAATAGGGTCTATGGCAGGTTCTAGCCTGAAGCCACAAAAGAAAAAAAAAGTGATTAAAGAGAGGCTACATTGATATTAAGCAGAGGTGCAAAGAGAGCAAGATGACAGTCAGGTTTCCCACTTTCTGCAAGCATATTTTAAGCACAGATTTGAGGACTAAAAGGGCAGGTATTTTCCAACACAGAAGAAAAAGTGTTGTACACCTAGGAGCAACACACAGTCCTGAAGTCATGAAGTCATAAATTTCTAAAAAGGACAAGTAAACTGTCTGAGAACAACATTTGGAACATACAATGTAAGAACTGTGACTATGGAAGAGGATTAAACATAGCAAACAGGCACAAAAGGCGTGAAGATTTTCACCCTCTAACCTGCAACAGCATTCTTTGTGTGCTGTTGAAGACATCTTTGCATACCTCAGCCCCCACTGCCTTAGCAAAACAATCAGAAACCCCATCCAGGTTTGCTACAACGCAAAGTAAGGACACACTTCAGAACTTCCTTCAGCTGTCTGACACTGTTACAGAATTCCTCGTGGACAGAAATCCACGTCCTTTAGATGGAGATAACTTGCTAAGCATCTTGCTTTGGAGATTGTACCCAAAAGAAGGGCACTCTGTATACCTGGGGGTATTAAAAGAGAACCCGTGCAGTCTTATATTCAGCAAGAAAGCTAGAACAATCCCAAATATTTGCAACTTTTTCAGCTTGGAGCTACAGGCTTTCTTAGACCCTGGGTAGATGTTCTTGATGGCTGAGATTTTTCACATTCCTGCCACAGCAGGTTTTATTCAGTTGTCACCTAAGGTGGTAAAAGAGAAAGGAATTTGCCAGTTGAGACCAAAACCATATTTCAACAAAGGACATAAGCACATTCTTAAGTGCACTTGATGAACAATAAGGAACTTCAAAAATACTTTAAGAATGTTTAGCCATAAATTTCTACTTATTCCCCAGCTTCTGAATAATTAATAAACCCAGTTTTCCAGGCTCCAATAGATTTTTTCATTTTGTTATGCTATTCAGTCGACAAATTACCATGAAAAATTGTTTAACTACTATAAATTTCTCTTCCCCAAGTTCAAAAGAATGTTTCGGAGACTGCTAAAATACACGTTACCTTTGCAACTCCAAGCGTTATTGAAGTTATTCCAGGTACACTCATGAAACTTTCTCCCCAGTCTCCCCACAAGTTGTAACAATGTTATGGTTTACCTATGACCGGTCTGTATTAAAATGTAGTAATGTTTTTCTGTATTTATGTGTAATGTGTAGCAGTCAGCTAACTATAGTAAGTCTCCAATGGATATTTGCACAGACGTAAAGAGTTTGTCCACAATTACCATCTATTCGGCATTTTTTGTAGACTCACAAAACCAAGAGGATCCTAATGTGCCTATTAGAGGAAATATGAACATCATGCATGTGGCTGGTATGAGTTTGCTGTTTCTTAAGCTTAATTCATTCAAGGATACATAAGTTACCTTGTGATGAAACTTAGTGCTGAACTATGATGTCACATATGGTGGGTATTACCTTTCTGAATATAATTTTAAAAAAAATTCTGCGAACACAAGCAGAGCTTTAAAAGCATATCTTCCTTGCAAAAGTGCTCTTAAAAGCAGAAACTATGTCCGCTAACTGGACTAGGAACACAATGAAAACTGACAAGTGCTTTGGAATAAGAAGAAAGATTTTTACATCTGGGAGCAGTGGAAGTGACAACACAATGCCCTCAAGCCAGTCCTACTTGTCCAGAGATCTCCAGGTTTGACATTGTGAGGTATTTCAGAATACCCAGAAGGAACCTGCTGTGCTTCTTTACAAAATACTAGCATCTATGACCCACAAACCAGAGGCTTAAAACCAGAGGATAACTCATACTAAATTTACTTTTAACTGGCCATGAGGGTCTGCATCAGAACATGACATTAAAAAAAAAAAAGTTTGCAACCACAAAAGAGTAAAACAGTTGTTCTGGTACTTCTTCCTTTATTTTGAGAAGTACCTGTTACAGGTCACTGCTAGAGACATGACTTCCAGAGACACTTCAAGCTAATCTGACAATGCTTGTTTCCCAGGAAACTAACAGAAAATCCCTCCTCTGAAGGGGAATATACCTTGTCTGACAATTTCTTCCATTCCTCAATGCCCTATCAAATCTTCTTTCTCTGAAAGGTGGACTACTGCAATGAAAAGAGCAGGTAACACCATTTTCCTTAAAGTTGTGGCTTGGTAGTTTATGACCTTGAAGTAAGATTCTGCCTGCCCCAAAGCTGACAGTTTTCATGATCAAAAAATGTGACAGCAGAGGTGTAAAGTGCAACAGCAGCAAAGAACTAAAAAAGAACTGGCAACAGAAAAGTGAAAGGAAGGAGACTCTGAAAGTGGTTTAGATGAATCTTCTAGATTTCCTGCCTGCAGGACTGTACAAAATCAGATTAAATATTTTCTCTGACCAGTGTGCAAAAATTTACTGCATAGATGTTACGGAATTGTCATCTCAAGAGTTGTTGTAGGAAACTACATTCAACCACCAAATACAGTTGAAAAAGAAAAAAAAAGCATGAAACAGTTTTTGCTCATGTTTTAGTTTATATTTCAGTATAACTGTAGCAACCAAATTGCTACTCATTCTTAAGCAATATCTAGTGATATTACTAGTGATATTAAGAGATTTGCTTTTTGCGATTATCAAGGGATTAAAAAAAGGATATTTAATTCTGATCTTTTCCTTTTCTTTCTTCTATGCACTCACTGTCCTTGTGCACAGTATAATAAATTTTTACTAAAATGAAATTTCAATTAAAAAAAATTGCAGGCAGGTTTACTTTAAAATAAAGTAAATTAAACTTTATAAACTAGATAGTCTTTTGTCTGGGTTATGAATTCAGAGAGACAGATAAAGCAACTACTGCCAAATGCCTCACTGGCTCCTGTGTTTCAAAAGAATAATGTTTCAGAAATCAACTTTTAAAACCAAAAGGAGTTCTATGGATTTTGGGGCTTTTTTTTTCTCCTCTTTTAGTATTTTTTCCACTTGTTATCTAATGTATTGTAGAAAGTACTGCAGAGGAAAGCAGCTTTAGTTTTTGTCCTAACCATGCCTCATTCACTCATGACAATTCAGCAATTTACACAAAAGTAAGCACAGAGGAAATCGTGATTTACACAAAATCTTCCTAATATCAGCTTTCTCGCTGGTACTGCTATACATTTGCATCCACAGTTATTTTCCCATTCCGTCAGTAGAAATGCGAGTTTTACTCCTGCTGGTCAGAATAAATGATTTCCCACAAGAGATCACCTCATCCCATAGTGTCCAGGCTGGTTTTGTGAGAAGTGGTGCAATGTCAGCAGACCAGATAGGAAATGCATTTTGCCCTCTCTTAATCCCGAAACTTACTTAAAATATACACAGACTTGCTTTTCACCTTGATATTGCATGTAGAAGAGCAGAAAGGCAAAAAAAACAACCCACCACACACTAGCAGGAAGAATATATTACAGGCTGTAATGAGAAAAGTGTGAGACTTCTTTTTAAAGTGACATAAAAGGCAATTATTAGGAGGAAGGAACATGGAAAATTGCATTACTCCTAAGCACAAACCGTTCAGTAACAGAAGTGCTGATGTCTCATTATGTCCTGTCACCACAAATCACTGTACCGAGTAATGACACAAGAAACAATGGGTTCACATCATTTTTGTGACTGCACAGTGTGCTGCTCTGAGGCTGCTCTGCCCCAGGAAGGAAGCAGGTGGGTACCATACAGTAAAGCTGCCAAGCTGACAGATAAGCAACTACCAAAACTTTTTTAGAGTGAATCAAGTGAGTTGCTCAAATTCAGTACAGGTACCAATACAGCAGCAAATAAATGCTTCTTTTAACCCTACAACGCACATTATTAATTAATTGTATGTTAGCAGAGCTTAATAGGCTTTGTGCTTAAGCAATTTACCTTATGAAATTACTCAGAGATATTCTAGTAACATGCTCGGTTATTTATGTCCAGCAGATCAAAGCTACTTCACACAGTTTGAAGATGATGACTATAGTGTGACAGCTTTAATTACACAGTCAAATGCTAATACAGCTGAACCCCACCTCTGTTCAGTAGTGCATTGCAAATTATTTGGGAACAAGACATGGGCTGTCGCTTCATATAAATCAATCCTCCATTTCTATTACCCTTTGTGATATAAAGCACAAAAACACATCCTGCTTTGTGGGAATAATTCAGAGATTAAGCAAAACAAGGAGAAATCACAATTCCAATATTTTTCCCAACCTTTCTACGTACACTAGTTACAAGTGAGCACACAACTTTACAAAGGCATATACAGCCCATAGTACAAGCCATGAATTGCTGTATTTAGAAATGGGGTTTTCTTGGGCGTTGCGCAACCACTTCACTCATTCAACACGAGATATAATGAATACTATGGTGATGAAGCCTTTGAAGACAATCTGAGAAGCCTGTAGAAGCCTTTACTAAGTTTTAATTTACAGCAGAATTTAGTCTCAAGAATGATTAACCTGGCCATTGAGCATAACAGCTGTCTTCTATAACAATCAGGCTTCTACAAGAAATATAATTCTCATAAATAAAGCAACCTACTGAAATATATTGAATAAATAGTACCATGCATCTTTAACAATTACTTCAGTTACATCAGTGACCTTCAAAAAGAGTCATTTGTGCACACATGATAACCTAAAAAGTTCAAGTCATAATTCTTTTTCAGTTATGGTCATATGTCACTTGAGTTTGCTGGGGTCTCATCAACAAAACAATCATTCATTCAAAAAACATTGCCCATATTTCAGATATACTAGTTTCAACAAAACCTATTATTGTGCAAGGTCTGTCAGGTTACGATTTCTACTTGACTTAGAAAAGAGATCTCAAACAGCGTTGCTGTTCAAAGTGCGCGGAGGGTGGTTACTCAAACATTCAGCTCTAATTCAGTTCTCACTTTTAGCAAGAAATACATAATATTGGTTTCTATTTCATTCATAATGTCCAGTTTTAAAAAAAAAAAGAAATCTCGGTTTAGTCACGTGGGAAAATCGCTTCCTTATGCTCTTTCCAACATCATTCTCTCAGTGGCATGCTACTTTTGGTAATACTCAAAGATCTGACAGATTTGAAAAGCCTCGAGTTTCAGGCAACCCCCCAAAATAACAGCACTTCAAAACCAAGCTAGATAGTCAATCAGTTATGCTCTGACCACAAACAAATGCAGCTACACACAATGTAGGGATAATTTAAAGGAGGGAGTAAGAAACATGCCACTATACTACTACTTTGATCCTGCCTAGAATATAAATGTTGAAGCACGACTGAAACCATTTGACACTAATTTCAGCATTGCTTAATTACTAATTCTTTCATTACCATGGATTAGAGCAAGAAAAATGAACTGCAGAAGAATACTTTCTACCAAAACTGTTGTGCTAACAAAAACAATAACACAATTTTATCTTAGCTAGAAATAGCAATAACATAAGACGGTGTTTATATAGATTTAGAAAGAATGCATTTGTGGATATCCATATTGCACCTTTAATCAATTACAAAACCAATCTTTCTTTATGCATTTTCACAGCTCCTACTAATGGTAGTGGTATTCTTCCTAAGCCTGAACTATGAACAGTGCCAAATGTTATAGTCCTGCCACTTAAAGACAAAATCATGTTGTTCAGTGTTATGAGGGTTGTTTGTCTTATTATTTGTTTTAAGGAAACAAATAAGACCTCATTCACAGCAAAGCACTCACATCCAACACACGTCAGCAACATACCCCTATTATTCCCAACTCTTAAAGCCACAATAAAGCACAGATTATTAAAATAACTATTAAGCCCTATTTAAGGATTAGTGTTCTGCATACCTGGCTGCAGATGAGGCAGGAAGCAACTCATGGCACCAAATACTAAGCAATGTGTGTACTCAGAAGAAAAAAAGTCTTAAAGTCTTAAGTACAACATATTAAGACCATAATTTCTGTGGCATGGTGCATACAAGCAGATAGAACAGTACAGCATAACTCAACCATATATATATATATTTATAGCAAAGCTGAGTACCACGTGTTACATAATTGAGTAAATTACAACATAGCGATCTGTTTTTTTTCTTGTCAGGGACCATGGGTTGCCTCTATTATCTGATCTACTTTTGTACCTAAAGCTACAAACATATTTTTCTTTGTTGTGTACAACTCCCTCTAAAGACAGGAAAACATTCCACCTACTATGAAATGCTTTTTCCAAAGCTGTCAAATAAATCAATTAAAATCAAAATAACATTTGTTCCATCTCTGTTTGACTTCTGTCATGATCTTTAAACAGACTTATGCTAGCTATGTGTTGAACCCGGAATAAACAAACTAAAGTGAAATGAGCTAGGGAACATATTTGTTCTCTGTAATGTGTTTGTTTCAATTTATTTTGCAACCGCCCTATATTCATTAAAAGCAAACACACCCCTAACAAGTATAACATTTCTAGCAGACCGTGAAATACGGAATATTAAATATCATTACGCTGAAAACCATCAAAATGCAAATGGAATGAGAAAGAATCTGAATCAACATCATAATGTAAACAAAATATTAAATGAAAGCACTTGTAACAACAGAAACAGCATAGCTTTAGCTATTTGCCAGGTTCTCATGCTAGGGATGACCCCCAGCTCTCTGAAGTCACCAAGAGCCTTTGTCTTAACTTCAAAGTATTTGTTGGCTGAACAAAAAAAAAACACGTAGACTCATATATATTGACATTAGTGCACATTACTGCAGTTCTCAGATCTAAACATGGCAAAATGCATAAATATTTTAGTGCTTACCATTGTCACTTTTGAGACTTCCATTGCTGAGTTGTTTTAACCTCTTCTGATGGGATTTGCCATTGTAGTGGATTTGTGCCTGAGCAGCAGAGTTCAGCTGAATGTTGCAAACATTACACAAAGTGAAATTGGTGTGTTTCTTCTCTCTCTCCTTCTTTTCTTCAGTGTCATCGAGTGCTAATTCTTTTTCACCTTCCCTGTCTGGGACGGATGTAAAATCCGAATTGTATGAGTGGCTGTCAACTGGTAAATCAGGACTCCAGGGCTTCTTCATATTTTCTGGAGAAAAAAAAAGAAAAAAAAAAAAAAAGAACAAACCATAAGGAGGAAAATTGATATGTAATACAATACACACAAGATTTCTACATCTGCAAACCAGCAAAAGGCAGAAACTTGTTCTTTGCATTTTCATATTTTAACACCATGTTTCCACTCATGTTTTGCTTTCTGTTCATGTTTTTTTAGTTCTGCTGTGCAACTTGAGTAACTTCACAGCCACTCAGGTAATGTCTTTAAATGCTTAGAGAGACTATTAAATCTAGCACTGGAACCAAGCTGTCACAGAGATTTTTCTTTTTAAATTTTTTCAATTATTCCTATCTTATCCTTTGGTTAATTCACTTTATTTAAGAATTATCCTATGAAAATCAACCTTACAAATGCTAAGTTAGAAATCTCAGCAAAGTCTAGATAAAGCTCATGACATCTTAACTGTCACCTTCAGTGGGGAACTGTATTGGGAGCAAGTACCCAGGTGCTGGCAGTGGGTGCTGCAGGGCAGCCTCTCTGAGACCAGGCCAGGGACTGTCCCAGGCCAGGGACAGCAGATTCCAGGCAGCTCCAAAACTGACCCGCCAGATCCCAAAACTGAGCTGTGGCACCTCTGGGATAACATAGTTAAGAAAGGGTAAAAACACTGTGCAGCAGCTGAAAAAAATGTGAGAGAAACAGCCCTGTAGACAGTGAAGGAGGGGGAGGAGGTGCTCCAGGTACCAGAGAAGAGATCCCCTTGTAGCCCATGGTGAAGACCATGGTGAGATGGCAGCTGTGCTTCTGCAGCCATGGAGGGTAGCAGTGGAGCAGAGATCCACGTGCAGCCCATGGAGGACCCCATACCGGAGCAGGTGAAGAAAGCTGCAGGAAGTCTAGAAGAGTCAGGAGTGAAGTTAAGCCTGGAAAGAAGCAGGGTAGGGGCCAGAAGGACAAAGTGTTTTAATGTTTTGTCTTTGTTTCTCACCATCCTACTCAACTTAAATTGGCAATAAATTAAATTAATTTTCCCCAAGTTGAATCTGTTTTGCCCATGATGGTAACTGCTCTCCCTGTCTTCATCTCAACCCACAAGCTTTTCTATCTTGTTTCCCCCTCACTGTTGTGGAAAGAGAATGAGAGAGCAGCTGAGTGGGGGTCTGTCAGTCAGCCAAGGCCAATCCACCACAGAAATACAAGCAGTTATTGCAGGTGGAATATTTTATAATCCTCTCTAGGAATAAATCTGTAAGTACCACATTGTTACTTTCTTTTAATTAAACTATACAATAAATAGGTCAGTTAAACTCCATGTGAACGACAACCTATTGTCATATTCCATGACGGACACGGATACCTTCAAATACTGCACTTGACTAATCACTACAAACTCTTAACTGTTTTAGCACTTAGAAATGCAAGATGTGTTTTTCAAATTGGAAAAAAAAAAAGGGGGGGGGATGAGGGAATGAGAGTTAGTCTCCATTTCCCATATTTAATTATTTTTATGTGTTGCAATTAACAGAAAAAAAAATAAACCCCCTATACTTTAGTCAGCTAGCCTTCAATGCATAGACCTCACTCCTGAGTTTATTACTTAGATATTTAGCAACTCCTAGTCATTCCCTCATCATTTCCTGTGAATGCTTCAAGCCCCTATCTAATAATTTCATCATTTTTCTGGTTCAAAATAGTTCAAAGACAAATAACAAACACATTCTATTGTTTATTTTAATCTCCCAGGATTATAATTGAAGGAGAGTTAACTTGGATTCAGCTAATACCAAACTGTAACAACTTCAGAAATGAGAAGATAATCCCATCTGCAGAACTTCAAGTGAAACCAACATAAACATGAGCTTCTGTGATTCAAGGTGAGCAGAAATGGCACAGGTGAAGAAGCACTCTGTGCACTCCAAACCTAATTTATTATTCAAGCAGTGTAAAATGTTATACCAATTTAGCATCTTGATGAGACCTTTGTATAGCACATAAATCTCTAAACTGCTTGTTCCCCAAGACCTAGTGAATAAATGAAGGTCTAGCCAAATAATCTGTACTTTGAGTAACAAAATTACTGCAGCCCTAAATACAATACTATTTGCTCTCTGATGCCTTTGATCCCAGATCCAGACAAGGTTCAGCATCTGAAAATAAGCCTAAACAAGCGTTCAAATTTGGGCCTGATGACACTAAAATACTGCAAATTATTCTTGAGATACCTTCAAATATTGTAAATTTCATCAGCTAAAAGTTTTGCCAGTCCTCCCAGGGATTTAAACACATTTACTGCTTTCCAATCAAATAATTAATTTATCTAAAGATGCAAATCTAAAACCTATCAATATTCAAAACAGTTTTAATCTCAGTTTTCAGATTTGCTTGCTACCTAATTAGTATTGTGTTCTTTTATGCTAACTAAACACTACTTCATTTAAGAAAGTACAGACCCAGTTCTGAGAGGAGCTCTGCACTTCCTCTAGACTAAAACCTCTCTCAACCAGTTTAGTCAGTATTATTATATATATATATATTTTATATATAAAGCTGAAATATATATTTTATATACATAATATATGGAATATATATATTTTATATATTTCAGCTCTGTTAGCTACGATTTTAGCTATCTAAAGCAAGAGATGAGAAAGCAGGCTAAACAATTCATTCCGAAGCAAAATTAAAGAGAAAACGAAGCAGTATAAAAGCAGCTATTTATTAAAATCAAACCTATTATACCACCAGTGATGACAGGAACTTTTATAGGCAAATCACAACCATCCCATAAGACATTATGAGACTGTGGAAGCTTAGGAGAAAACCTAAAGTTTTTCTACCACAGATCTATAGCATATTTCTCCTAATGGAAGGAAGAGGTTTCTCCTGAGGAAACAGCAGCAATCCAACAACAGCTCTGCCTTCTGAAGTTTGCTGGAGCTATTGTTCATCCTGAAGAAAGCTATATTTATGTACCAAAAATATTTTTAAATTAAGAATTTCAGTCTTTAATCAAAGCATTACAAGAATTAAAATGTTTATATGCTAGCACTAGTTTTACAGATGACAGTAACTTTTCAGAAATCCCGGTTTATATAAATGCTGCACATTGATATATATAGAGAGAGAGCATTGAAAGCATTCCCCACTAGAGAGCAGTATGAATTTAAATTACAAGTACAATATATCTCTAGACCTATAGTGCTAGTCATATAGGCATGAGATTATTATAATAAAACAGATCTTCTAACCAAGATGTAAAACTTTGTAAGCAAACATAATCTAGTAAATTAAAAAAAATGTACACTATACGTACACATGTCTAATTCCTTTTGAAACATTTACACAGATAAGCTGGCAGCCTAATAAATTGTATTAACATGTTATAAGATCCCTCTAACATTCCAATCAACACAGCCTGATCTATGAGATTCTTATTTCTGGCATACTTCCATCTCGCATTCTAGTATCATTCTAGAAAAAGAAATTATAAAATGCACACTAGATAAAGGCACAGTAAAATAATAAGGATTACACCTGGGAAATGAATGATTCAAACATCTATCATTCATTAGAAATGCGTGATAGCACTAGAGCTGCAATATATTTTTGCCTACTGACATATCTCTCTTAAATCTGGAGGAAGAAGGGGATAATTTATAACTGCAGATTAGGTGACAATTAGGAAAACAGAAGTTTCACTACAGTGTGCCACCATTTCCTTTACAGATACACAGCGATTCCAGAATACGTAAGACAGTACTATTACGGGACCAAGGCAAAATATTGAACACCTGTGCAAACCACTTGAGCTGATGCTGTAAACCAGCATTAAATAGCAGTACTCTGTATCTTGATTGGACACAAGTGGTTTGGGGGGGGGGGGGGGGGG
>VZTO01001168.1:23400-80981 GCA_013400615.1 Syrrhaptes paradoxus | reverse complement strand
CCCAAACCATTCTAGGATTCTTTCCTCAGTATGCTCCCATAAAATTATCTCTTTATATTTTCTGGAATTGAGATTTACATTTCAGTAATTTTGGGCTGCCTTTTTAAGCCTTTTCCTATTAGTCTAATTCCTAACTTGTGTGGTTTTGTTGTTTTGTTTATTCAAGAAAGCCAGAGAAGGCTACTAAAGAACAATATAGGATTTGTGGCAACAAAAAACTTTAAAAGGTGTCTGGAAAGTGGCAGAGATATGGCATAAATCACTGAGCTGAGGAAAACACCATGATGGCAGTACCACTGCTTTACAAGTGGAGCTTCCACCACCAGACTGTGGGCTGGTAACAAATTTTCTACTGTCCCCCAAAAAACAGTATCAATACTTTTAATGTAGCGTCTCTCTCTGAGCAGCAGTATGGCCTGCTGGAGACAACCACCTTCTCCCTCTTGGCAGATCTCAGCCCTGCTAACAACACTGCCACAGACACAGCAGGGACATGGGACAGGCCACATCCTCTGTGTTTCCTAATCACAGGGATATGAGGGAACAGCACTAACCTCATCCGTGAGGTGATCCAAAAGCTTCCAGTACAAATCACAAGATGTTGTTAGCAGTGCTGGAAATGAAAAGTACCATCCACCTGATTACAACTTCAAGTGAGCTGTTAGGTTTTTTTTAACTTCTGTGGCAGTAGGCTGCCTCCTTCAGCTAAGCCATTTGCATATTTTTAATTAATATGAAATAACATTCATTAGTATGGTCTTTGAATACTAAGGAAATGTTAAACAGAAAAAGATTTACAAGGTTTTTTTTTACCAACAAGTATTAAATTAATTTGGCCATATTGTATCATATGACACTGAAGAGCATGAAAGAGCTGAATTTCTACTTTATGAAAATCATCCCAAAATTGGAAATGACAATGCATGCACAAGATGTAGCCACACCAAGACAGGGATGCAGAGGATATTAATATTTATTAAGTATTTCCTAATGCTTCTTTCTGTAGAAGATAGTTTAACTGAAGAATGAATGTGGCGGGGAAGCTTCCAGATTCATTATTCAAAGAAAACCAACTCTTGCCTTAAAGAAGTAACATCCAATACTTAGAAAAACATGTCTTACAGCTGAGATGTAGTTGGCATGGTTCTAAAAAATAAGATGCTGGCTTCAGCCAAAGGCTCAGCTGCACCCACACACAAAACAATGAGACATTCAGATGCCAGGTAAATATCTAAATAAACATGGTGACTGCTTTACTCACATCTCAGCCATCCTTTTCCACACCTGTTTTCACTCATTGCTAAGACACAGGTGTTCAGAACTGTTTTGTTACACCGTGAACTCAGAATACTTTTAGCCCCCTCATTCTCCCCAATCACCAGTTCCATAACAGCTTGATTTAATTTGAGAACTTCAGAGAATAAAAGCCTTTATCACAGCTACCAGATTTATCCAGTCCAATAATAAAGGGAGGTTTCATTTTGGACCCGATTCAAATCCTGTTGAAGCCAAAAGAAATCTCTCAACAAGCTTCAATAATCATTGTTGATTGGAAAACTTTGTCCATCAAAAACAGCCAAATGTGACATAGCTAATCAACGAACTTGTGTTCTCAGCACCTAAAGCCAGGGCTAGTCAAAACCACTTTAATCTTCCAGCAAAATAATCCAGAGATAGTGCTTGATCCAACACCACTTACCTTACCCCAGGACAAGTGTGCAGATGTTACAGTTCCTAAACATGCTGGTAAGAATCTAGTAACATTTCTATAAATTTTGCATGAAATTAAGCACCAGGTACATCAACATCTACCTGGATTCTCTACATCTCTGCACAACTTCAGGGACCTAAATCCTTTCAAAAGTCTGGCTTTGAGCATTTGTCCTGCTAACTTCAAATAAGCTAGAGACAGCTTTACACAGTTTAAATTCAGAACGAAGCTCTTCTCTGTCTCCATCTTGGATAAAATGCAGTATTTATGCACACTCTCAGAGGTACAGGCACAGGCATGTGAAAACCAGACAGTGACACACTGAAGGCTCAATGAGCTTGGGAACAGCACCTTCCCAGCTATCCTTCTGCTTAATTACAACCCTATTGCATCTCTGTCACCGTTGGGCAACAGGAACGGACAATGTCTTTCAATTACTTTGATCCTTTAGATACATTTGCTGGTTGTGCGTAGTTCGTGGTATTCTCCTGCCTACCACCCACACATTTGGCAACAGTGATGTTAGTGCACTGTTTTATGGCAATTTTCACTAACACTACATCAAGAGGAAAAAAATGTAAATGTCTGCAAATTTCAGCACTAAGTAGATCCTCAGAACCATAAAATAAACTAAAGCCTTGTAAACCCTTGACAAACCACCTGTGACTTGAAGGGGGAAATTCTCATAAATGATGCAAGTGCAGGTGTAGCCTGCTGCAAACAGAATGCTTCCAGACCTTCTTTAAACAGGAGGTTTTAAATCGTGGCTTCTACTTTTTCTGACACACGAAAAAGCTTGCATGATCTGACAATTGAATCTGCACAGGTAAACCTTTTCATTCACCTGGATCCTGCTACAAAAAAATGTGATCGAAATTTAACCTTGTTGGTCAGATTAAAAGGAAAGCGGGTGCATATCAGAAGTTTTTAAGAAGTTAATAAATGGTCACACATGCATGTGATACCAATGTGCTTGTCTCTGCCTGCAGCTCCTAACCTTCTGGCAAGTAAACCTCTCAGTGACCTCTACCTCTGACTTCTTTCCAGCCTAGAACGGGTTAATTGTCTTTCCCTGTTCCTGTTATTTATGCTACAGCAGAAACCTCAAGTGAGGTCAGCCCTTCTGCAAGCAGCAGAAAACGACTTCAGCCTTAAGCTCTTTGTGGCAGAATATAACAAGATAGACAGAAGGGCTGAAGGTGAAAACAGAGGCATACAGGTAAAAACACTAAGCTCAAAATGAAGAGCAGACCTCTAGCAGGACCATAAGCCAGCATTTCCCAACTGTGGGCTCACTACAGTTGTTAGACTGCTCTGCCCAGTTCCTAACACATGGTTTATGTACCTTTTCAGGAAATCCATTACAGCCATCATCTTTTTCCGGCATTATCAATGAGGGCCCCTTATAGCATCTTCATCCTCATCACAACACAGTTATTCTCATTCATTTCTATTTCCCCTTTCCCTGACCTTCCTTTAACCCTACCACATCTGTATTTGAAGGCACTGGAGAAGGACAAGGGAAAAGCACAAAAATGAAGTGAGTCAGCAGCTTCTGAGAAGCACACGAGCATTAGTCAGAGGTGATCAGGGTACTCACCACAGACACAGATGTGAATGAGTTTAAGACCACCAAACTTTCCAAAATGCCTAAAACTCAATCACTGGGGAAAGCCACTCTGCTGACAAAGCACTAGGGGGAAGAAAAAAAAAAAATACTCATCTGCCACACATCAGTGCCAAAATGCAAGAAAACATCCAGGGTACTGCTCTCAGGCACATTGCTAATTTCCTTATAAAAAAAGCCCACTGCATTCAGTACAGCTAAATCAAACACACCTGAGGAGACAGTTGCCTTGACTCATAACATTTTCTTCTAAGGAGAGGCCCACAGCTGCAAAAGCTTTTGCTGACCGAAGCACATGTACAGCGCACTACAATGCACTGTGGCCCTCTTCTTTATCTGCTCCCTTACACAAGGATACACCAACACCGGTAGAAGTGATGCAATTAGTTAGGGAAGTGGTCTTCTACATCACACAGTGGACTTTCAACTTTTTAAAATTTCAGACCAAATTACTAATGCAAGTTCTCAGGGCCACAAGAGCACATTTGCGACACAAGAACAATATCTTGCTAACCTCAGCATGGTTGTGACAGTGTGTTGAAGAGATTTCAAGAGGCATTACTCCCAGTCTTCACCTTCCAGCAATAAAATCAGAGTATACAAAAGAAAACAATAAACCACCTCTTCAGCAAGGCAGAGCACAATCACAGGGTTCTCATCCATCACCTGAAAGAGAACCTTTCTGCTACAGAGAAGCGCTTCTCTGTTACGGTGCAGTAAGTACATTAAACTGTAAATGATGTACAACCATAAATCCAGGAAAGCACACCTCACTCCAGAGAGAAGATGAACACTGTTTCAGTGCCTCTGGTTTTCGGTTGGCCAGAGCAAGACTTACTGACGAAACAACCTTCCCACCAGACTCACAGCTACTGGAATTAAAGAAATATGGTTAATTACTGTGCTCTGGGCACAGCATTCGCTGTTCTGTGACTCTGGGCAAGTGCCGATCTCTCTGTGCAGCTTCTCCACTCCTAAAATACAACACTTCTATCTTCTTGCTTATTTAAGTGCTTGCCAACAACAGACCCAAACTTTGCTTAAGAGCAACCTTTATTCATCAGCAGTTTACAATCCTTTCTCTGTTCATTGCAGGCTTTCTGACATATTCTTCCACATGAATCCTGGCCCATTGTCTTCCACAAAACACAGTTAAAGTTTCATTTTTAGATACAGCTTATTCAGGCATTGTTATGCAAAATATTAATAGGAAAGAGCAAAACCATGCATAATATTTACACAAATTCCTACAACTAATCAAACTGTATTTTAATTCATAGTACTTGGAAAAACACAGCATTACATTAGATGCAACCAGCTGCTGGTCAGAAAACAATAGCAAACTTACAGCACTTCAACTATTCTAGTGATCCATGCAGTCAGTCTTTATACAGAGGTAGTCCTGGCATACTATAAACAGACCTCTGTATGTTAACAGTAATCTTACCATTCACACAAAAAGTTAAGAGAAAAAAGAAGGCTGCAAATTTCAGCTTAAGTTGTTCTGCAATTGTTTCTCTACTCCACCAGCTTTTAATTCTTTTGCAACTCACTCTTAGTGTGATTACCAGTACAAGCTGAGGCTACAATTGCTTGGTACAAATCTCTGGGCTGGATGCATCATTGCTTTTAAAGAAATGCTTGGGGGATTTTTTATTTTTTGAGTGTTTCTTGCATTCTTCCACCTCTTGTAAAGCATTGCTCTCTCTCAAGGTTGCTCTCTTCTCACACAAGCACCTGCATAAGGTACATCACGCTTAAATGTTTGCACATGGTCTTGAAACAATTAAAAATGTGTAACAAAGATCAAGATCAGAAGTCTCCGTGTGACATTTGCTCAAACAGACTCGTTTCTTGGTTGTCTTTTCAGCCATTTGAGTGCTCACTTGTTGAAGTAAACGCTACAAAGGATTACTTCTTAGTTAAACAATACCCCCTTCGGAGTTCTCCCTGCACGACACGATACCAGCCGACACACCTTCAGTCGGTGTGTGGCCATTATTTAATTCGGCTTAAACATCTTTACGAAGAAGCACAGCCAGAGGAGAGGCTGAGCTCCTACAACACGCGAACACATCGCCGGGGAGTCTGCCTCCCCAACTCACGGACCTGCGGGTACCACGGGAAAACCAGCCACCACGACCTGCGACCGTGCGCTCCCGTGTCCCATCCGGAACCCCCCGCCGCCGCCGGGCCGCGCTCCATCCTCTCATGGAGCAGCGCCTGAAGGGAAGGGGGGAGGCAGCAGAACGGGCGATCGCACCCTCCCGTTCCCACGGCAACCGCCCTACCCGCCCCCTCCTCCGCCACCACGGAGGGAAGCCCGAAGGGAAGCGGTCGGGGCCGCCGCCACCGCCCGGCCGGCGGAGGGGGCCCAGCGGGGCGAGGCCGGCGCCGCTCTGCCGTTTCCACGGAAACCCCGGCGCGGACGGCTCTCGCCACACAAAGGGGGCCCGCAGGCAGCAGGAAAATTCTCGGCGACCGTAGGAGAAACGGCGCGATGGAGCCAGGCGGCGGCATTAGGGGAGACCCCGTCCGGCGGCGAATAAATCAGGGAACTTGTGTCCGCAGCCCGCCTCCCGCCGCGCCCCGCCCCGCCCGCGCATCCCGCCGGCGGCTGCCGGCCCCTCGCCTGCCCGCCACGGCGCGCCGGGGGGCGGTTGTTCTGGGGAAGGGCTATTTTTGGGGCTGGGGTTTTTTTTTTTGGTTTTGGTTTTTTTTTTCCCAAATGGGGCACCACGGCGGCTGGAGGAGGGCGGCCCCGCACCTGAGGAGCTCGCCGGCCGCCCGGGGAAGAGGCACGTACCTGGCGCCGCCGGGCCTTGGCGTGCGCGCCGCGCTGAGGCGCCGGGAGCAGGCGGGCGGCGGGCGGTGGCCGAGCCCCACCAACTGCCACCGGTTTGCACGCGCCGGGAGGCGGCCGGCTCGGGCGGGGCCGCCAGGCTCCACCCGCCGGGCGGCTCCGGGAAGAAGAGGGCGCCCCTCGCCTTCCCTCCCCGCTGCCGCCATGTCACTTCCTCCCGGGGCGGTGGGAATGGGCGACCCCTCCCCGCACTGGCTTCGCTAGCCCTTCGTGCCGCCGCCCGACGAGGCCGCGGTAGAGCGGGAGGGCTGCGCCGCGGGGCCGGCGCCGCTTCGCGGCTGAGAAGCGCGAGGGGATGGTGCTGAGGAGGGAGTCGGAGCCGGAGCCGGGGGAAGTGGCGGCCCGGGGAAGGGAGCGCAGGGCAGCCCCCGGCCTCTGAGGGCTGCCGGCGCCTGGGCGGACCGCTCGTGTGACTTACCGGGGGTGAAGATGGAGGGGGCCCTAGCGGAGGGCAGGCTGCGAGCTGTCGCAGGGTGAGGGGCACCTGTGGGTACGTGCCTCCTCAAGTAGAAATTTGGGGGAACAGGACACCAACTCCACGACCTGGGTGCTGTGGAGAAATACAAATGCAGATGGCAGTCATCCAAGCACTGAGTACCCCGACACACAATGTTCGCTGCCTGTGAAGATGCAAACGCTTGCTGTCAGGCTCTGACTGGAGCCAAGAGCAGCTTCCCTGAATAGAGAGTAGCAAGAACCCTGTCTGTTAAACACCCAAAACACTAGGAGGGGATAACGCCTGGGATGGTGCACCACTGGGACAGCGCTGCAGCTCCACAGGGTGTGCGGCTGCAGGGGGGCCAGAGGGCTCCCGAGGCTGGGGTCTGGCCGGAGGAGGCTAGCACGAGCTGGCTGGAGTAGAGCCTTGCTCCAGTCCTGGTTCATAACAGCCACACAGCATCACAGGTTACCCTCAATGTTTGTATTTTTCTTAAAGTACTTGAAGCAAACACTGAACTGTGGAAGTTGTACTACGCATTGAACAGGGGCAGAAAGGAGGATACAAGCAAGACTTCCCAGACTAGTCACTGGAAGACATTCTCTAAGGAGAGGAAGCATCCTGACTAAAATAGCACATTCGGGAAGGACAAAAAGCTTCAACTCTCTCAGGGAAGCAGTGAGAGAAGTCACCTGCTCAAGGGAGGACAAGCCTGGAGCTGAGGGTGACCACAGCACAGGCAGTATCCTCACCAGCCAGAGCACTGCCCCACAATACCTGAAGAGAGCAATCCCAGCACAGCACAGGGTCCCTTGGCAATCCAGACAAGATGAAGCAATGCATCACGTCAGAATTTGTACTGGGAATCCAGTCAGGAGCAGCAGGAGGTAAAGCCAGAGCCAGAGATAGGGCTCCTGGTAGGATCACCAGGAAACAAAGCAGGAGATCAAACTGAAGGCACATCTATCTATCAGATAGCTCAGGCAGAGACTGAAAGCCCAGACCTGGGCTTAAATGGAGCCCTGGTCCATGGGCAGAGCATGTGGGAGGGGGGCCCAGGTGAGGCTGGTCAGAGCCATTAAGAGCTGGCAGAGCCATCAAGGCCCTGACAGATTCCTGCTGGTGGGGTGTGTGAGCATACTGCTCTGGAGGTCCAGATTTAGCAACTTTCTTCCCAGTTGGTCATGAAGGAGTTGAATCCAGCCCATGGCATCCTCAGGCCAGTGGTCTAACTGCTGAACTGTTAGATAAAGGGTATTTCTCCAATCTAAAAGACTAGCCTTATAGCCCTGTTTTTAAAAAAATGGACAGTTCTAGGCAGAGGGAGAAGAATTAAAATACCTGAGTACTTAATTCTGGAGAGTGGCTGAGTTTGTGGCACAGCTATGTCCTAAGCATTCCCTGCTACCTACTTTAAGCAGCTTTGTGTACTACACGTGCAGATTTTGGGAATGTCATTCCAAGGTATCTCACTTAGGTTCTAGGGGTTACCCTGAGAGCCAAGGGTCCAAAAATCAGGCACCCTGATGCTGAGTGTGGTAGTGCTTTTGCTTATTTGGCCTTGAGACCAAACTCTCTGCAGCTGGTTATTTGTATGTTCTCCATTTTTTGGGAAGCCATAATAAAAATCTTGCTTCTTGCTTTCATTAGTGTTAAGCTGCAGCTGAGTATAACAGAATTTAGGGATGCTTTACACCTGAGAAAACTCTCCAGGGGAGAGAGAAATCCTAGTTTTGATGCAGTACATCTGTTTCTCAAAAGTCTAACACAGAAAATGCGAATAATAAAACTGTCTTATTTAAATGTGAGTTTGAAAGGTAAATGTATAAATCCTATGAAGCTGTTAGATACCATGGTAAAGACTGAGACTGGAAAGCCCAGAGCAAAAAAAAACCCTTCTGTATTAAGAGCAAGGTTTGTGAGGTCCTCACTGTGTATTTTTTTATGTGCTATGAACAAGGAGGATAAAAAGGAATCAGATTATCTTTCTCTTCCTTAATCTCTACCCTCCAGAGCACTGAATAGAGTATATTAAGATTTGTATAGCTAATTAAGAAAACTCCACCATATGGCCCAGGGCAGCTAAATTAAGTTTCTTCAGGTCTCAATTTTGGCATTTACTTGTTCTGAGTGCTTGAGTTTGCAGCCTCAATGAAGTTCGTTCCTTGTTGCTTGTGGGTATGCAAATACCTTATTTGCACTGGGCAAGACTCAAGAGTTGGGTCTGGAACTTATACCAACTATCCAAGGGGCATTTCTCACGTGCATGGAATGGGTGACTTTCAAAGAGTTTCCCTGGAAGAATACAAACCCAAACAACAGCAGCAAGGAAACCAAACCAAAAACCCCCAAGACTCCTTCTGGGCGAAGCACACACTCCAATTAGTAAGGAACCCAGCTTATCTCTCACGACTGAAGTGAACTGCTTGGTGGTTCCAGCAGCTGGACCCCAACCCTGCTCACAACATGCACTTTTAAGTGCCTTTTGGATTTGATTTCAACAATTTAATTGCAGGCAAAAGCTTGTCTTTTCTGTAAAGTTCTGTGGTTGTAGCTATGCCAGCCTAGAGAAAGAGGCAGCACCCATAGTGTTGATGCCGATGGACTGATAGGGTAGACACTATACCGGGATACACTATGATATGCTGCTGTGGGCAGCTGGACTCAGGGATACCAGTTTGCTTCTGCTGCATGTCTTATGGTTGGATTCTCTAATATCTAATAAGGTGCAGATTATAAAAGACCTGTTTCCTGCATTTAAAAGCATTCATAATGTTCCCCTTCTGTGTAGGTTGAGTGTAAAAAAGGCTGAACTGCAGGCTGTCCCTCCATGCAGGCAATAATGGGAAGTCTTTGCTGTACTTGGCTTATCTGTCTTTATGAAATCTGTGGGAAAGTAATTGTGTCTGAAATCTCTGCTGCGTTTTTTGGCTTGATTAAAATCAGCCAACAGGTTCAGGAATTATTGTAAGGATTGATGCGTATAGCATGACTGGGCAATTTTTTTCCTTTAAGAAACCAGATGAAAATATGTGTACATAGGTTAATGTATGCTAGCAGTTTATTTAAATATGGAAACCAAAAATGAAAGGTACTGATAGAATGCATTGTATAGAAGTCCAAATACAGATAACAAGTGTATCAGTTTAAATATGCCAGTGTAGGGTGGTGGTGAAAAAATCACACAGTCATAGCCCGTGTAACTAGCTTTTCGGGGCAAGTTTTTCTAGTGCAGACTAACCCTAGCTCCAACACCTGCCAGCTTCTCCAGCTATGCAGTGCATCCACTGTTTTCAGATACAAAACCCCACTTCCCTGCACAGAAGCCACATGGTACCCACAAATGGAACATTCTGTTAAAACTAAACCCTGGGGTCACAGTTAGTTTTAGAATAGACTCATTCTTTAATTGAATACGCATTAGTAAAAGAGCTATGTGAGATGCATTACAGGAATTTAAGCTCCAGACTGTCCAATTTGACAGAAAGAATCCTGTCTGAGATGCAGCAAAAGCATGTTTCTTTTAACATGTTCCTTCTTTCAGCATGTTTAAGTTTCTGCAAAAAGTCCATGGCTACTAATCAATTTTGGTGCATTTATAATTTTTAAAGAATACCACTCCTTTAATAAATACCAAGGATCATACCATACAAAAAGTTTTCCAAATTACTCTTTGCAGATTCATACCCAATATTTTCACATCTACTGACATCCACAAAATAAGCACTCCTTACACATGAGCAAATATTATTTCCTCAGTTGTTTTAAGTATTCAACCTGAACCTCCCTATGAGGAGAAGAAGGGCCTTTGTTTCTCGCTACACACGTATCAAATACAAAATGCCACAGATTTGTTTTCACTGTTTTCTTAAAGCTTGATTAAAATGAAAGCTTCTGGTGGACCACTTTGGCCCCAAACTTGGTGGCTCAGGTGACTGGTTTCAGAGGTGCCAGTATGTGTGGATGACCCCCCTTACACACACCCTACCCCCCCAACCCTGCCCTGTGGCAGGAGGAAATCTTGTAGCTCTGATCAGCCACAGTTCAGAGAGTGACAAAACAGTGTGGGCTTCAGTGGCACCTTGGAAACACAAAGATGCCCACATCTGTCACAGTCAAGGGTACGTGTGTGGGTGAAATTCCTCTAAGATGTTAGAGGAAAGATCCCTTTGGAGCTGCAAAGGTAAGTGCTGTTTAGAGGGTACTCAGGAAACTGCCACTTTTCCAGAAGCAGAGATAAGAAACTGTAGAACAAAATCTTGGTCTGAACAACTTCAAAGCTGGCATAGCTCAGACCCTGTAATAGCAACCGCTGCTTGTGCATAACTCTGTTTACATCAAGTTTACCAGGGAAGAGGCACACTGGCTGCTCTCCAGGTCTTCAAGGGCAATACCTAATCTGCATATGTAGTTACACAGACATTAACAGTCAGAAACAAATCCACACAACCATTGCTTTTGCTTGTACATTTTCTTACCTAGGAGAGGAAATAATTATTTCAGTATGATGAGGCCAAGGCTGCTTTGTGTTGCAATAATATGTAGAGACGAGCTGTGTGAGCCTGCCATGTTGAACTTTTACAAATTTACAGCAAATGGCAATCCCTGCAATGAGTGCGTGCTGCTTTATCTACCTTGTAATGAATTCTGCAGCAGAGTCCTCACCCTGTGAATGGCTGCATGCTCACTCTGCCCATAAAAGACAACAACTTTAAGCCACACTTAAAGCATTCAGCTTCATTCTGCCAGGGAGCAGCTCTAGTTCCCTTGCCAAATTTACACTGAAGCTAGCGTTTTATTATCTCCTTGTCGTTCAATTACACAGAATTGGAAAGGGCATTTAAAAAAAAAATTAAGCTGCAGCAGTCAAAGCACTCATCCTTACATGTTGCTCACTGAAAAACCGTTGCCTGCTGCAGCTCTTCTCACCAACCCTGCACAATGCTTTCCATACTGGAAACACAAGCTGGGCCACAACTGTCGTCTTGATCAGCTGTTGCACTCTCTATCCAGTGTTCTCCTATGTGCTACTTATGTAGAGACTGCTTTATCTATCTCAAGGGAACATCAGCAAGCTGTCTGTTTCCCAAGAAAATTGTGGGATAAACCCTGGCTAGGTAGCAGGAAGTATCCACTATGGTCTTTATATGGATGGTGGATATATTTTTTTATTATTATTTCTGTGTAGACTGATGTATTTGAAGAACAGATTTGTGTCAAATTATTTGTGCTAAAGTTTTATTTATATTTTAGTAGAACCCACAATTTTTTCATAAAGACCCCACACTTTAGAGACATTCTGGGGAGTATGGTTTTTGAAGACTCAAGGGTTACTTGGTGTGAGCAAAGTTGACTCCTCAAAAAAATGAAGATAACTGGCATTCTGTACTGTTGTTTTTGTTCTTAAAATGAGCTGGTGGTTGATGAAATAGATTTTTTAATTAAAAAGACATTATCTAAAGGCTATTTGGGTAAGAGCTGAATACTTACAGTTCTTGTAAATGTCTATTATGCACATTAAGGAATGAAAAAATTTGGGAGAACATCTTTGATACTAAATTGCAGAAATATTGCATAAGATATGATACCAGGGAATACAGAGACAAACAGCATTAGAAGCTCAGGACTTAGAGAAAAGGGGTGAAAGCATCAGATAAGATTTTGAACTGATTTTGCCTTGGGCTGCCAAATACCTGTGACACCACTGGAAAAAATACAGTACACTGTACGTTCAGACTGCCTTATCCCACTAAATACAGCAAAACTGTGTCCTACGTGAAAGCGTACAGAACACTACTTTTCCTCTATTTTCTTTCAGTTAATCTTTTCTCCCTCTATGAAGCTGTGGTCACAGCAGAATACAGGTCTCCTACCTTGACCCCTTAGTTCTTCATTTTCTATGATTTGGCCTGATCTTGTTCCCCATGGCATTTCGTTGATTTCAGTGGATGTAGACGCAGCTCTGGAACTCGCTCTTGCATAAGGATGCTGTATTTTAAAAAAATACTAAGTTTCAGAGAAAAGTAAAATAGTTGCTGAATATAAAACTCTTAAGCAACCATGAAAACCTTAAAACAGGAATGTCTTTACATAAAACAACTGGAAGTCTCATGAAGACATCTGATTATCCCTCGGCAGCAGTTGCTCAAAAAGAAAAGGTTCCAGGAAACAAAAACCAGACTGGACACCTGTTAGAAAAATGACAGAATAGTTCTCAGAAGCCCAGGCCTCACAGTGCTTAAGCTATTTAAATCACCACAATACTTTTAAGGCAGGCTGTAATGAAAACAAATTGTTGACAGAAGGATTTTATTCTTTCTGAGGTGAAATTGCCTCGATGTGAAAGATTTTCTGGGTACCTTGCTGGCATCTATTAATTATTTACCTTCAAATCCTTAACTCTAGTATTTCATACATGCCTTGTTCCAGTTCTGTAGCATGCCCCGCTGTCCTGCAGCCTGTGCGTGGGGAAAGCTTAAAAGGATTTGCCAGAGATGTAAGAAAGGATTGTAGTGCTAGGATGCCTTTGGGTAGGTGGAAACTATGCGATGATGCCACACCTTTTCCCTTTCCAAAACAGTGTGAGCTACTGTGCAGGGGCAGAGCCTCTCCATCAGCACTATGAGACACAAAAGCTCAGGCCATTTGTGTAACAGCTTGCCTTTGCCTCCAGCTGCCCCTCTGTGCTGTCTGGACCTTGTCCGCCTCAGTCCTAAGGGTGACCTCCAGCACAAATCACAGCAAACCCTGGCACTGTTTCAGTATGAGGGCCCGGATTCTCTGCGTGCACTAGAAATCAGCCCTTCCAGCCTTGCTTCCTGGCACAAGCTGCCCCCTTGTATCTTCCTCCCTTCTGTTCTTTGATCCTGTGAAAAGCTCAGGGCCCAGGGGATAGCCCAGGGGGTATGTGACAAGGGGGTATGGGGCTAGTCACCAGTCTGAATTCAGCAAAGGTTGGTGGTGAAACAAAGGCTGTTTATTCAGATGACTCCTTTGCAGTCTATGTGAAATTGCACTTCTGAATTTGCAATTACAATTCACTTCCTTTGGAAAAAAATCATTGCAATTGATAGTAATTAGCAACCTCTTACAAATCATTGGCAGGCTGTGCTGAGACCAATCCTCAGGTTCCTTGGGCATGGCATTGTCTGAAACTGCTGGGTCCCTTGTCACCAATTTAATACATTCCTCAAGCCTGAAGCAAAGGCCCTGCTCCAAATGCCTCTCCAGTAGGAAACTGTGCTAAGTGAGCTTATGGCTAAATGCCCAGATGGCTCAGCCAGAAATTGGCCAGTTCTCCCACTTGGCCCTGGAAGGGTGAACCCCCTGGAGTACCACCTAAACCTGGTACTAAGGTGGTACCTTAGAACAGTCGCTGGGCAAGACCTCATCAGAGGGCTGCCTGCTTCATAAATGGGACTCGAACACCCAGGATCTTGTGTCAGTTGAGTGCCATAACCACAAGTTTAGATAATCCCTGATGATAATCCTTCCTGTTATATTACACAGAATAGCCTGTTTTCTGAGAAACACCAACTCTATAGCCCAGAATCAGAATTGCTTTGACTAGGCATGTGTTTGTATTAGAATAAGGCATAAAAACATCAACAATGCTGTTTTATAGAAAATGCAGTAGGAAATACAGATGTACCAAAGCTGAGTGCAGCACATCTGTTATTTTTTGCATCATATATTAAAAACTGATTGGGACAAAGGACTTGAATTGCTGTTAAGAGACACCTCTTGCTCTACAGAGAATTCTCAATGTCATCCTACTGTAATTTATCACAGGGGTTCAGATGCCCCTGAGCTCAAGCCATCAATGTTAACAAAAAAGGGCTGCTTGTGCACACACACAGCCTCCTGAGCCCATGTCCTTACCAGTTCCTGGGTCTATGAGCTCAGCCCCAGCTGTCTGGTGTAGCAGCAGGTTTAACACTCCCATTCTCAGAGTGATTTGACACAGTCTTATTTATATGCTCACTTCCATGCTACCAGTATGTTATTAACCCTACAGCTCCCACTGTTTCATGTTTTTTTCCAGTCTGAATAACATAGCTAATGTCATTTCCTACTCACCAACTCCCAGATGACTAAGAATCCCTAGTCCAGGAAATTGAGCTCTGGGATCTATCAGTCAGCTGACAACTCAACCACGAAACAGTCTATATAAGCACTCTGTGGCTACTGCTTCTCATACCTTTTTTGAGCCACAGGTGTCCTAAAGTTTATCATTATTATCTACAAAGCTTGCTGCCTCCCAGGCACGGTAGCATGAATCAGAATTGGCTACACTAACTGTAAATCGACAGCACTGAGCAATCCCATTTCATTAAGATCAGCATCTCATCACCAGCGGCTCCTTGGAGACAGATGGCTGCAGCTGACACCCAAAGCCTTACTTTCTCTTGCCACCCCCAGTGAGCTGTAGCATTTGAGACATCACTGACCTAGCAGTCTGAGTTTGTTTATACTGTGGGAATGGCTCTTCTGTCCTGTTGTCTTCTTTTCCTGTCCCTTTTTCATCGTAAGGAGATTCACAATGAAAAAAATTGGTGATTATTTCAACGCAGATCATAGAATTCCAAAACCCATGGCTGAAAAATCTCCACCTCACACTTGTGCTGTTGCAAGACCTACATCCAGCAGTGTGATATCATCATGACAAATGATTGCACTCCTAATTGGACCCTCCCTCTCGCACTAGTTATGCCAAGGGGACATTCCCAAAATCCATTTGAAATTACTAAAGATGCTATGAAGACAAGGGGATTTGCCAGTACTCAGTTTAGTGCAGTGTAAGGATCTTATGGCCCGTGCTACATTCACTCACCAGTACACATGGAATTTCAAACACCAACGCCGTGTGCGTGCAGGAGTCTCCAGAACATGAGAAAACAAATGAGGTCTGCAGGACCCCATGGTGAAGACTTCTGCAGAGAGTGGCATGCTTCACCCAAAAGCCAAAAGCCATTCCTGGTCTCATGTGCCAGATCGCTGTGTGTTGTAGCTGGAGGGGTCCAGCTGCCTTCGTAGCATTTTTTTTGGATTTTGCCATCAAGTTCCAGTGCTTCTCTTAATGGAGTAGAACCTTGTGGGAATTGATGTGTCTCCAAGAGTAACTTCCATTCAGACTGTTGCTCTGTAGAGGAGGGGGAAGGGAGGAAATACCAGTCACCTGGTGACACCTTAAGGACATGAAGAGTCTTCTTTTGCTGTAACACCAGACAATATGAAGCACCATAAGGCTTTGTAAGAACTGCTAAAATATTACTAATAATACTCCGCAGCTAAATGGAGGCAATAACAGGCTTAGGTAGCAGAAGTTGTTAAATTTTGTAGATAAACTATTTTACTATAAATGTCTTTAGGAATCTAAAAGCACTTTCTGAATTAGGAAATGAAGGCAACCAAATAGACAATGTGCATCTTCCCACAAAAAAAAGTAGCTCTTGAAATCCTTCTTTACCAAATTGTTTCACTTAAAGCAACTTGAGTTTGTTTCTTTTTTTCATTTAGTTTCCTGTACCCTAAAATTGTGCCTAGAAGCTAGTTATTAAGAATGTATTTTTGGAAGCATGGCTATCAGTACTTTTAAAGTAATTTAGAGCGAATGACTTTATATTGGATGCTAGCAGCAAAGGGGAGCCAGCACAGTAATGGCAGAGGGAGTGGGTTAGCAAAAACCTAATGTTTATGAGGGGAAATACAGTAAGATAAAATTTCCCTGACTTCAAATATCAGCACTGATGATCACCTCGCACTACAGTGTCTGGCACTCAAGCTGATAAAAATAGAATTATTAAGAAGATCCTTAAGTGTTTGTGGACCAGTTGATTGCACTGTCTTAATTAAACAAGAGCTGAATTCCTTAATGCTGCATTCAGCTCACTACCTGAGTGACTGCAAATCACGTTGGAGAAGGTTGTGGCAGCATTCTTTGGGGTAATGTGAGGCAGGTGGGGATGGGATGGACCATAGAGAGGTCCATAGAGAGGAACATATGCCCTGGCCTGACCTGCGTCTGGCCAGTGTGGAGTATAGGAAACCTTGCCTTCTGCTGGCTAAATATTTATCAGGGCATAAACTATGACAGGTATAACTGGTTAACTAGTGTAAACCTGGTGTAGCTGCATGGATTTCCACATCACTAGATACTGGTTTACACTAGAGGGGACTGTAGCCCTCTAACTGTGCTTAACCAACATAGTTAAGGGGCTTTTTAGCAGACAGACTCTGGCAAATCTCACAGGGGCACTTGCAGATATTATTTGTCTCCTAGCTGTCCTTCTTACCCTCTGATCCTGTAGAAGAGGCAGGAGCAACATCTGCCTGCGTCTTAACTGCTCCAAGGCAGAGCTCAAGTTCTCAGGAAAATCACCCCCGCAAATGAACTGCTCAATGCTAACTCTTCATTGGAATACGGCAAATAACAGAAGAAGGGCAGGGCACACAGACGGGCATCATAGTGTCTTCAGCCACTTCAGCAAAATTCTTCAGAGGATGTTTGCCAAGGTCCTCAATGAAATAGGATCTATGCAGAGAGGCATGGAAGGTACAGTGACTGACTTCCCACAGTTAGCTCTGCCAAGGAGAGGGGAGAGGGCACAGACGTGCAGCAGATCTTGAAATAAGTCTGAGTACCCAAATGTGGCTACAGCATGAGATTTCAAGCTTCATAGAGCTAATAAGTGTTCTAGTGCACTGCTTCCGTTTAGATTTATATGCTACACCCACACGTAAACAGCAAAATGTATGTTGCAGCATCAGCCACTCAAAGATGGAAATGACAGTGGCCTGTGCAAATTTACTGCTTCCTGTGTGGGTCTTCAGATGTTTCGTAGGTTTCAGTTTGCAGGGCTGCCCAGTTCTTTTTCCACAGACTCCTGCCCATATGAGACCATGCAGTCCTCATTTAATGAGAAGTTATTCAAAACTGCTTATTTCTTCCTTGTTCAGTGTGTCTGTCAGCAACACAAGGTATTGCTTATTCCATGATGTTTAAACCCTCATTGGCATTTTAGTGTCCAAGTTATTTTCACAACTTATCTGTGAGATGAGGCCAGGGGCATGACCCTGATCCTGCCATCTCTACCCTAAGCAGTGAGTAACTTCCTTCATTACTGGTGCTGCTTTTCAGAAGGAGGAAAGAAAATTCAGGACTGATTTACAATCAGCTTTTTTGTGCTTTTTCTAAATGTCCCCCTTGCACTAGTAAGCTATGTGGGAACGTGATCGTCATCATCTGGGATGAGCTAGGTTCTCACCAGAGAAATATAGAATGAACTCGATCTCAGTTTCAAAGGGGAGGAATCTGGATTGTCAATGAGAGAGGGATGTGTCATTAAGTCCAAATTTTGTTCTGTAAATGCAGTTTTTCCCTTACCTTACGTACAGTTTCTAGCTGCAGAACTCCTCATGTGGAGCCTCGGTCAGTCGTAATGCAGGGCATTCCTGGCTGGCAGAGGCTGAAGTATGCAGAGGCAGCCTGAAACAGCAGCAGAGGAAAGAGGATGAAATTGTTTTATCATCCTGCTTAACAACTTCCTCTGTACTATAACACAGGACATTTGATAACCCAGCCATTTGTGCGTGCAGGGTCAAAACACTGTCCCTTAGATATAATAGCTGCTGTTGTAATTAATGAAAACCACAGAGTCAGGGTGTAAGAGACAGTAACAACAAAAGGGAAAAGCACGCCTAATACTTTCCTTTATAGCAGAGCTCTTCCAATCGCATATAACCCTACAAAACTCTCAGCTTTCAGATTGAAATTTCCTACTGCTGCTCACTCTTCAAGACCCAATTCTTGGTGACATGACAAAGTCCTTGCTTTGTTTGTTTACTTAAGATAATACGAAGTTAAGCTGAAACAAAACCACCCATAAGGATTTGTTTGTTTGTGATTTTTTTTGCTATTAAATGACAAATGTTGAATAATATTTGGAGCAACTGTTGCTCCTCAGCAGTTTAATACAGAAGAAAATATTTTGTTACAGAATAATTCCGCCAAAGAAATCTGCGAGTACACACTAATGGATTTTGTTGGAGGTCAGACAAGGGATCAGAGGCAGGTCAGGAGGTATATTCCAGTGTTCCTGACTTTCCATGTTGGTTGACATATTGATAACAATGTTCATTTGTTGATGCAAACCCTANATCTCTACCCTAAGCAGTGAGTAACTTCCTTCATTACTGGTGCTGCTTTTCAGAAGGAGGAAAGAAAATTCAGGACTGATTTACAATCAGCTTTTTTGTGCTTTTTCTAAATGTCCCCCTTGCACTAGTAAGCTATGTGGGAACGTGTTCGTCATCATCTGGGATGAGCTAGGTTCTCACCAGAGAGATGTAGAATGAACTCGATCTCAGTTTCAAAGGGGAGGAATCTAGATTGTCAATGAGAGAGGGATGTGTCATTAAGTCCAAATTTTGTTCTGCAAATGCAGTTTTTCCCTTACCTTACGTACAGTTTCTAGCTGCAGAACTCATGTGGAGCCTCGGTCAGTCGTAATGCAGGGCATTCCTGGCTGGCAGAGGCTGAAGTATGCAGAGGCAGCCTGAAACAGCAGCAGAGGAAAGAGGATGAAATTGTTTTATCATCCTGCTTAACAACTTCCTCTGTACTATAACACAGGACATTTGATAACCCAGCCATTTGTGCGTGCAGGGTCAAAACACTGTCCCTTAGATATAATAGCTGCTGTTGTAATTAATGAAAACCACAGAGTCAGGGTGTAAGAGACAGTAATAACAAAAGGGAAAAGCACGCCTAATACTTTCCTTTATAGCAGAGCTCTTCCAATCGCATATAACCCTACAAAACTCTCAGCTTTCAGATTGAAATTTCCTACTGCTGCTCACTCTTCAAGACCCAATTCTTGGTGACATGACAAAGTCCTTGCTTTGTTTGTTTACTTAAGATAATACGAAGTTAAGCTGAAACAAAACCACCCATAAGGATTTGTTTGTTTGTGATTTTTTTTTGCTATTAAATGACAAATGTTGAATAATATTTGGAGCAACTGTTGCTCCTCAGCAGTTTAATACAGAAGAAAATATTTTGTTACAGAATAATTCCGCCAAAGAAATCTGCGAGTACACACTAATGGATTTTGTTGGAGGTCAGACAAGGGATCAGAGGCAGGTCAGGAGGTATATTCCAGTGTTCCTGACTTTCCATGTTGGTTGACATATTGATAACAATGTTCATTTGTTGATGCAAACCCTACCTTTTTTGAATAAATCCTGTTGCTCCTATAAGTGTGGCAGCTCAGCAGGTGCATGGTACCACTGTTTAAGAGGTTTGCTATGCAAGATCCGCAGTGTCTGTAACTAGGAAGTAATGAAGGGATAAGGTTGTATATAAAAAGCTTGTTTTTTCCTTCCTTACTGAAGCAGGACATTTTAATATTGTTATATTTGCTCTCAGAGTAAGGAAGTCACAGGGTCCCTAGAAACATTAAACCATATTTTGGATAAATGGTTTCTGACAACCCATCACTCTCTGCAGGGAGAGTGCACTGAGGCCACTTACCCAGTGGTGCTGGCATTTGCTGCTGGGTTTTTCACTAAACAGTTTGCCAAAATATTATGTGTGCTTTTGAATAATTTTCTGACCCAGTGAAGTGTTTTATTTTTGTTTTCTTATGAAAAAAAATCCTGTAAAGGATTTTAATAATTTTTAAAATTCCTTCCTACAGAAAGACATGAAAACTCTATCTACGCTACAGACTGGTATATGTTCCAAGAAGCATATATGGGACATAAAATCATACCTGCGATACGGTATACCTGCTTAATATTCTACTCAATATCTATAGAATGCAATTTATTTAGTCCCTATTAGGTGGTATAAGGCAAAACTAACTCTGAGGAAAATGTTCAGAAATGCATACATGGTAGAGAAGACAAAATCCTATTTTAAGTTTAGATTTTTTAGATACTGCAATAAAGAGTGAAAAAAAGCTCTTTAAAATGTGCCCCACTTGCATTTTTTAAAAAGTTATTATCTAGCAATACAGTTTATATTCTGCCAGTCACCATAGCACAAAGAGTTCAATAAAAAGGAAACAAAACATACCTTTGAAGATCCCCCATGAGATGCTGAACTAAGTAGGAAAAAATAAGGATGCAATTATGTCGCATTATTTCAAACTCTGGCACTTGCTGATAAAAAGCCATTATAATCCCCCCTGAAAAACTCTTGCTATTCCCTCCTTACCAATAAACTTGGCCCAGCCTGGAATCCAGCAGACTGAAGATCAAGATCACTGAAAGCCATCTATGTCTTTCCTCCCCTCATCTTTCCCCTGAGTGATACATGCTTTGCAGCGCCTGAAGCGAGGAGGTTGGTTCCATAATCCATGTATCACTGGGCTACTGCCACCACAAAAAAAAGATTGACTCCAATCAGCTGTGACTTGAACATCCTCCCTGGTGAGCTGGGAGTTGTGCTGCCTGTGTCCTGGTGATCTTCAAACAGCTGACAAAAGCAGGCTGGCCACGGCTAGTGTCATCCCACCAAGAAAGATACTTACCTGAGATAGGAATATGGTTGCTCCAACCTTCATCAGCAGTCAAGAGAGGGACAGTCAGACATTTGGTGAAAATGAATCAGATAATTTCTGCAATTTTCATCACTGATGTGTTTTTAATTAATTCTAACCTCATTCTCCCCATGAGTCAGTAGAAACAACACCCAGTAACACTGCAGGACAGGACCCAGCTTTTGGGTTGAATCCAACAAACTTCCTCTTTGTGCTTCCTGTACAGCCCCAAAAGAGAGAAGGGGAAGTTAATCCATTTATCACAGCCCCCTATCCAAGACACTTAAGTTAATGGGGAACTTCGGATCTCAGTTTCAAGTGGAAATTAAGACTGGGCTGGGGAATGCTTGATGTTTTGTGTAGCCATCATTTAATGATAAAAGGAGGCTGTTTAGCCTCCTTAGGTTCATCTCTCTTTACTCCACACTCATCAATAGCTTGGTGAGAGTTCAATGTTGTTATCTGGGTTTTAGCCTAGCATCCTTGCTGTCTGAATCTGTCTGTGCAGCTGTCTGTCAGTCCTCCCACAGAAGGGGGACTGTTAGCCAATTTCAACCAGATATTGCCAAGGCAAAAAGATCTCAAAGCCGCCACATTTATAAAAATAGGCTGCCAGTGACTTACAGAAGCCCTGTTAATATTCATATTGAGGAAAAAAATCTTTATCCTTAGTTCAACCCTTGTTAGGCATCAGAGCACTTAGGGACACCAAGGGAGAAGGTAATTTATGCTGCTGTGGCCACATGTGTAGCAGCATCCTGTGCCAGCTAGTTTAAAACAAGCTCTTTGGCCTGGGTCTGACTGGTACAGACTTTATTTTCTTCAGAGCTGCCTGTATGGTGCTGTGTTTTGGATTTGTGACTAAAAGAGTGTTGATAACACACCAGTGTTGATAACATACTATCTATTGCTGAACAGCGTTTGCACAGCATCAAGGCTTTCTATTTTTCCCACTCTGCCCCTCAGTGAGTAGGCTGGGGGTGGACAAAAGGCTGGGAGAGGACACAGTGGGGGCAGCTGACCTGAATTGACTGAAGGGATATCCCATGCTATATGAGATCATGTCCAGCAATAAAACCTAGGAGGCTGTCTTTCTAAAGTAGCCATTGCTCGGAGACCGGCTGGGCATCCATCTGCTTGTGGGAGGTGGTGGGTGATTGCTTTTGTATAACTTTTTTTTCTTTCCTTTAGTTATTAAACTGTCTTTATCTTGACCCATAAGGTTTTCTTCTTTCTTTTACTCTTCCTTGTCTGTCCCCCATCCTGCTGGATGGGGGAATGAGAGAGTGTTTGGGTGGGTACTTAGTTGCTGGCCAGGGTTAACGCACGACATTCATCTACATGAGGTCTACCAATAGCAGCATAGAGGAGCCAAATGAAACATGTTTGTCAAATAATTAAATAAGTTACCAAACTGGAGATATTCAAACCCAGCAAGCTCCTAGATTCATTGAACATCGCAGATTTACAGTTCTGCAAAGTAGTTTAAAAAGAAATGCTCTTGTAGCACTTGGAAGAAGCATTTCTATCAGAATACAAGTGTGCACAGGGGGAATTACCAGAGGATGTTCCTGCAGTTGCTCACTTTGCAGTAACTTGCCTGTATCTTGAGATGCACAGCAGCAGCCAGCGAGCACTGTCTACATGTAGAACCTGAGGAGAATAAAGCCAGAAAGGAAGTGTGGACATCTGAAAAATTGGAAGTGCATAATTTGGAAACAAGGTGAAGAAGGCTTTGGGTCATGTAGACCATCACAGGACAATTATGAACTGTCAGCATGATGTGTCTGTGAACAACGTGTTGGGATCTGGCATGTGACAGAGGGTTTCCAATAGAGACATAGAGGCGTGAATGCCACAGAAGGCAGTGGTGCAACCATGCCTGCCATTGTACGCAAAAGTCCATCACTTGTACTCAGAAAAAGCTATAGAAAAACTGGAATAACTTGATTTTAGGATGTTTAGAGAAATGGTGATCCAACCTTTTAAGCCTGGCCTATTAAGCCTAGTAAAACAAACGGAGTGGAAATATGATTGCTGTCTCCTCCATCCAATCAGGGAACAAAGGGAATAGGAAGCATAAACAGGGAAAAGAAAACCTTAAGCTTAGAAATGATCTTGATACAATGATAAATAATTGTAAGCTGGCTATTAATATGTTGGAATGAAAAGGTTTCTCATCACTCGCCACTGGAATTAGGTTCCAGCATTGCCTTGCCATGAAAGCAAATGGGACTTAAAAAAAATTGCTTAAAAGAGCACTCTGTAAATTTATGGAAAGCCTTACATGACAAGGTGCCTGTGATGTAGTCTGGATGCAACAAACTAATTACTCCTGAGATCTTAATATCACAGAATCATAGAATAGTTTGGGTTGGAAGGTACCTTTAAAAATAATCCAATANTGGGTACTGGAAGGTTGCTATAAGGTCTTCCTGGAGCCTTCTCTTATCCGGGCTGAACAACTCTCTCAGCCTGTCCTTATACAGGAGGTGCTCCATCCTTTCGACCATGTTCACAGCCTTCCTCTGGACTCACTGCAAGAGGCCTATGTCTGTCCTGTGCTGAGGACTCTAGAGCTGGACACGGTACTCCAGGTGGGGGTCTCATGAGAGCAGAGTACAGGGGGAGAATCCCCTCCCTCGACCTGCTGCTAACGCTTCTTTTGAACACAGTTGGTTTCTGGGCAGCAAGCTCACACTGCCGGCTCACGTTCAGCTTCTCATCCACCAACACCCCCAAGTCCTTCTCCTCAGAGCTGCTCTCTATCCATTCTCCACCCAGCCTGTATGTGTGTTTGAGGTTGCCTGGATGCATATCATGAAAGAGAAAGAAATTAGATGGTGTTAAGTATCAGGAAAACCTCCTGGCATGGAGATCCGTCTGGTAATGCCATTGACTAGCAAGGGAGGCTGCTGGATCTGAGACAATGACTGCATTAATAAGAAAGGCTTCTGGATCTCTCTCTTCCTCAAAGCAATTAAATAATTAATGGAATAATCCTTAAAGTCGGAATTTTAATTTGGGTGTAGGCCAACACAATGCTGTAGGAATATATATGAAGGAACGTCATATGATTATCTTGTCTCTCAAGGCCTGCTGCTTGTAAAAATATTGTTCTCTTCCATAGTGGAGTGAAGGCAATAAGAAACCCCCTTTTTATTTGGACCAAGCAGTATTGCATAATAATAAGTGTATATAATTTATCTGAGAATTGCTAAAGCTCTCCTAAGGCCTTTTACAATCTAAAAGAAATGTTTAAATAAGTACAATAGCAAAACAGTATGGACTATATATTGTTTGCTGGCATAATGGCATAATATTATATATATACTTTTATATATTATGTATAATATATATATTACACATATAATGGCATAAATAAATATGTAAGTTTGCCGATCTACAGTTTATTTTGTATATTGCACTGGTCTAATAAACTGGTATACTCTGTTGGGTAGGTCTGTGGTATAGCTGTACTGGAATAGCATGAAAAGTAGTCTTTCTGTTGTGTAGACTTCATTTTATATTCTTATTTATTCAATTATACCCTGAAGCTCACACACAAAAAAAAGAGGACTAAAAATGAAATGCCACTGGTTGTTTTTAACTTGTACACATTAAATATCACATGAGATGATTACTAGTTCAGATGAAGATATCCTACAATGCAGGAACATATTTGCTAGCACTGTTTTGAAGCTATGCTTGCTTTCTGTAAAATACAACAGAATGAGGCAATAGGAATAACCTTGATCATTGTACTCCTGAAATAAAATAAGGACCTGAGTGATTGCAACTCAGCTAATAAGCACCTTACTATTCATTAAGCAAAGCCTGACTAACATTTTGGTACAGTCTTAGATTCAGTTACATCAGAGCTTAACCTTACAAGTGTGAGTCAGAATTGATTTCAGCTTCATTAACTGATTTTAATGTAAATATCACAGTCATTTTTGCCTTTGAGAAGCAGATTGAAAAAAAACCACCAACAAACCTTGCATTTGTAATATCACTGAGCACTTGAAAAATGTCAGTGTAGCTTAGTGAGGTAGGTTGTGTTTTCTGGTTTTTAACTCCATCAGCTGTGGAACACATGGACTTCAGCTATTCATTCAAAAAATTTCAAACCCTTTTACCATGTTGTGATATCTTTACTTTGGAAAAGAGCAGTGCAGGGCTTTCCAGGTTTAGCTTCCAGGCATAAACAAACTCAGCTGGCTGAACCTATTCAGGAGCATTTAGCATCCATTCCAAGAAAAACATTTTATTGGCCCCAACAGAAGCAATGTCTGAATACTATTTCATTTTATTGATTGCTGCTTTTCATTTTAGCACCATCTTTTGATCATTACTTGAGGTCTTCATCCAACCAGTTTTTGGCCTGGTAAACCAGCAAATAAAGTTGGCAGGCTATTGAGAACACTGTTTATGAGGCAGACAATACAATCATGTACCAAGTAAGAATGAGTGTACAGTGTGTTGCTTCAGCTGTACTTAACTAAAGATTTTTAAAACAACTCTGACATCAGTACTTGATGGATTTTAGTTCGCACTAAAATGAGGTGGAGAGAGTGGGCATGAATGTGTTTTGTAGATGAAATATTAAACTAACAAAGAGACAAAGAAGAATCTGGGACATCAAGTTCTCCCAGAGATCTCCTATGTACTGCTAAAAAGTTGAACTAAATGGTATTTTCAAAGTCTCTAAATTTGCCTTCTCCCAGTGAAGCCAGCGGTAAAATTCCCAGTGGTTGCAAAGGATGTCAGGTTAGGTCACTGTTCTTTAGGCCACCAAAAATCCTTTTTTTTTTTTTAAATTATTTCTTTGTGTCCCTAATGTCATACTGGTGTCCCCTGGGCCTTAAACTTCAACCTTTCTTCCAGCTTACCTGAGCTTGTGTCATCACCGTGCTGACACACAGATGGACTCCACGTTGGTGCAGCCACAGATCTCCCCAGCTGTGAGGAAAGGGCCGGTCTGCATTTGAGCTGTTGCCTCCACGTATTCTGGTTGTGCTCTCTGGGCAGAATTCCCTGACTGTAAAATAGAGATAATGGCACTTCCCTGCCTACATAGATTATGTGGATTCCTCAAGCTTTCTAGGCATAAAAGCCAAAAAGTAATGCAACAGGTGATGTCTTGCTGCATATTTTATCTACTGCCATAGAACCATTACTCCATTATTCAGAAAAATGGAGACACAGACAAGAAAAACAAATTAAAAGCAAAGAAAAAAGCACTATTAATAATACTGATGAAAAATAAAATGGCATATGACCTTCTAAAAAAAAAAGAAAAAAAGAAAATCCCTGCAGATGAACAAACCACTACATTAAATATGATTCTCGATATAATTAAATGAGTTTCTTTCAACTTGCCTACCTTATTGCTTGCTTAAAGGCATTTACATCTTTTTCTGGTCTGTACATACTTACCCAGAATACGAGGAGGGGCTGCTCAGCGCATGTACTCCAGTAGTTCCTAGGCAATCAAGTTGAAAACTGCTAACGCATTAGCCATCTCAAGGGAAACCACAGCTGGAAATCAGTAGATTTATACACAAGGGGAATCATATGGGCAAACACACAACTAAACATAATGGGAATTAGTAGACAAACATTTGGGAAAAAGGGAGAAGTGTTTCTCTAAATTTGCTAATTAGAGTTGGAGATATTTCCTTACAAACTGTATCAAGCCAGATAAGATGTAAAGTAGTACATTTGTCTCATTTTGATGAATCACTGTCAGACACACCTGGGTGAAGTTGCTGGAGGACCATCAGGATCAATTAGACAGGGGGTCTCCTGGCAGCCTTGGTCTGGTGCTGTCTTCTTCAGGTGTTTCTGTTGCTTGAAAGAGAACTGAAGGCAGCATGAGAATTTTGCTGCCTGGGAACAAAATCTAGTTGTTAAAGGGCTGTACTGCAGCTTTCCATCTCTGTGTAGGATTTCTCTAGATCAGCCATCAGCATAGTAGTCAAACGCGGAGTCAGATGAATTCAGTCAGCGTGGGGCTAACCAGTCGATAGTACAGATAGGACTGTTCAGAGCTGATAGCACGCTTTATCCTTCCTACCTTGCTGCAAGTGTTGCTTATTGAGCTTACTGCACACAATGATTTACTTGTACAGCGGTTTGAGCAGCACAGTGAACACGGAGTACGCAGCTGTTGTTGTTACCTCAAAGTGTAAGAAAGACAGCACGAAGGGCTAAATCTTCCCAAACTTCCAGGGCAGCAGCATCCTTTAGAATCTGGCCGGTCACCTCCAAGTACCTCAGGTTCCCCTACACAAATGCAAATTTTACTTCAGTTTACATGATCTACAAGATCTCTAGGGAAAAAGCTTTGCTACCACATTGGTTTGCATATAGATGGTACCTTACTATTCATATGCAAAAAGCAAACCCCACTGCCTGCTGTCATTTGAGTGTGACTTTTATTTCCCAACAGTGGTGTAATGTTTCATCTGGGGTGCCCATTTACTGAATTTTTTTTTAAAGTGTACATTTTTAAATTAAATTATTTGGCTTGCAGTTTGCGACGAGATAAGGCAGACATAATAATGATATTTTAGTCAAAGTCACGGCTCCCAAAGTTTTATTTATGCTAAGCTTTGAGATATGCTTTTTCCTTAGGGGGCCAAGCTGTTATATATTTTCTTCTTAATCTACTCGCTATTCAGATTTCACTGCCAGCTGGAATTAAATATTAGAGATTTTCTTTGTTGTTATAGAGCTGAATTATTATAGAGCAAGAAAAAGTACCAAGAACAAGTCTGTAATTGTTTTAATGTGAAAGATGAAGAAGGTTCGAGGTAAAGAGAATTCAAGTAACAAAGGCAAACCTAGATGTGAAAAGATAGACTTCTTTTTTTTTCTTTATATAATAATATTCTTTGAACACATAGAACATATAGTTAAATTTTAGTGTTTCCGAAGTATACTGCTACCAGACAACATAAACCCACAAGCTCTTGAAAACTTTGCATCTGCTTATGCCCTTGGGTTGGTTTCTGTCTTGTGCCTTTGTGCTTGGCTCCTGTTTCTCTTCCTTATCCCCATGGCTGCTCAGGACCACTTCCAGACACACGCGTGCTGACTCAGAGGAAACATGTGGCAAGGCTGACTTCATGGATGCTGGCAAGCAATGTCAGTTTAAGTTTTAAAAAAAGGAAGACTCCCCCCTCCATGCCAAAGACAAAGCCAAGAGTGCGTGGGAGCTCTGCAGTCCTGCTTGTCCTGTCGGGAGCTGCCGCCTGTCTCTGGCAGGGATGTTACCATCATGCCTCCAGCCAGGACCAATTGTACTTAAAACTCAGCAACCCCTCCCCCCCCCGCCATACACATGTGTAACAGGTCTCTGCATGAGCCTCTGAGGCTACCAAACCAAGTACTTAGCTCAAGTTGGGTGAGATAAATTCCACTGATAGTTCAGAGCTGAAATAAGAGGAGCAGTGTGAATAAACCCTGAAGACTTGGTTTGTTCTGTTTTGTTTCAAATTACAATATCAATTAGATTTTCTAAAAAAGCTTTCGATTTTTTACAAAGGCATTTTCAATGCAAAAAAAAAATTATCAGTGAAGGAAGTTTTAGGTTCAATTTGCACTACTTTATACGAATTCTAGCATTCTTACAGTGTCAGCAGAGCATTAATCCTAATCTTTCATACACTTTAAATTGTGGAAACTATGGGAATTAATCTTACTGTAAACAAGAATTTTACAGCCTGTACCATCTCACACTTTGTATGTGTGTGCATACAAATACAGCATTAGTACAGAGATCAGGATATGTTCTCCCAAAATCTGCAGGATCCTCCTTTTTTTCTGGCAGGGTGTAAATCTGGACTGTGTGAAGAAACCCTATGTGACAAGGACCTATGAAGTCAGTCTCTAATAGTGAATAATCTTGAGTCAATGCTGGAAATCCTTTCTTTATTATCCTTTCCTGCCCTTGCTTATGTCTTAGATGCATGCTCCTAATCCTATCCTCTGACAAGTTCTTCCCAAGAAAGGGATGTGACTATTCTAGCCCTATAACTATGCCTGCCATGCTCTGCTCCGGCCAGAAAGAAATTCAGGAGCTGATCTATAGTCCATGGACTTCAGCTGACCTTGATTCAGGGGCATAAATTACATGTTTCTATGTGACAATTAAAATATTAGCTTGCTAGGGCAGGCTTTGACTCAGTAAAACTGCCTTACAGTGAACAAGCTTTTCTTCTTCTGTAAGAAAGATGCTAAAAAAATGAGAAAGAGATTTAGACTTCTTTTTTTCCCAAATGTTTGTAGATATGAAATATGGTGATGAGCTCCCTTGTAACACACTATCAGAGTAAAATTAAGCATTGTGATTTTTTCGGCAGCCTGTTGTCAATAAGCCACATAAATTATAAAATAGACCCAGGTACAGGAAATCAAATCATGAAGTAATCAGAGATCACGGTAAAATACCCCCATTAAGATAATGTACCTAAATGAGCTACGTTGCAGCATTCTGTTGCACCCCTACACTTTAATGTAGCTACTTCTGCATACGTTTTAGTTCACCAGTGCCAAAAAGGAAAACAGCCTTTAAGAAATGGCCATTGTCCTCTCGCTGCCATTTCCTTTCTATCTCATTTTCTTAGTTCACTCTGTCAGTTTTGGTACCTCATCCCATCATCTCTTTGTTTCCTCAGACTTTTAATGTAACTTTTCATGGAGACAGATTAATATTCTACTGCTTTTAGCAACTGGGCATTTTTGTAGTGAGCCTGGGATTTCTTTATACCTCAAGCTTCTTGCTCTGTACTGACTGATATGAGGAACACCCGTATTTTCAGGACTCTACAGCCATGTCACACAAAATATTAATTCAAACTTGACAGAAGTCCGTAGCCCTGAAATTCATTTAGTGCTAATAGAATGTTTTAATCAAAGGGCTAGCCTCTCATCTGGAAGTCTGATTTAGTCAAGGAAATGCATGACCCACCCAACATCTTTGCACTCACTCCCTTTGTATTCAAATTAAAAAAAAACAAATAAAGTTTAAAATTTTGACCACTTTATTTATTGTGCATTTTTTCCAACACTGAATTGTGCAAATCCCTACTTGTCATGTTGGATGTGGACAGTAGCCTTTTCATTTCAGAATAAGACAGCAATGTAAAGCACACTCAACACTAAGATTGTTCAGGCTTAGAAATGCCAGTTAGCTTCACTTAGTGTGTTACGATTGCAAAATGAAAGGTGTCCCTCTGCCCCATGCTGTTTGAGCTGTGAATATATATTTTATAAATATATCCATATCCTAATTCAGTTTAGGAGACTGATGATAGAGGAAACCCCTGAGAAATCTCCCCCACCTCCCCTTGCCCTGTCCAATGTATTGGTGTAAGCACAAGAAAAACAAAGCCCTGTGACTTTTACTTGCACAACACTTCATCAGATCCAGTCACCACTGCAACAACAGGTATGGTTACAGCTGAAGCTGCATCCTTAGCTAATCTTCCAATGGTAGCAACACCTATAATGAGTACGTAGGCAGATGTCATGCTGTATATTACAAACACAGAAGCATAAACATGGCATCAAGCTGGATGTTTCTATGAAAATTTGGTTTGAAAGCAAGACTCCTACAGAAAGCCTGTTAGGAAAGAACCCTGAGAAAACACTGAAGAGCCACAGCCTTCCCTCTGACAAAAAACCTGCTAAGAAATACTGCCTCAAAATAAAAAATTGTGCTGAATGAGCAAAGGAGTGGTCAAAGAAAAAGCAGCTGATGCAGGGAACATCCTCCACCTCCCCTGATGCTCACATACTCACACACACATACGGAGGCTGTGCTCTCTTGCAAGAGTTACGGATTCCAGAGATAAATGTCAAAGTTCCTTATGATAACCCTGAGTGCTGTCCATGCTGACAGACTGCACAAGTTCAGAAAGGTGTAATTTACCCCTCTTTGTACCACAATGAGCAAGTCTGTCCATTAAAACAACTATGCTTTTTACTTAGGGGATTAAAAACCCTTGGCGTAACTTCAGTGTGATTTTGGTATGATTACGTATGCAAGAAAGCAAAAACCAGCAAACTGGGCCACTTCTGAACTCCTTGTCCCTGAAACCGCTGGGAGTTATGTTTAAGCAAGGAGTTCAGAATTTGACCCCAATGAAAACAAGGTTTAGGAGCAAGGCGGGCTGGCCTCAGCACCGCTAGTCAAACCAGTGATCTCCCATGCAGGTTCTGTTCCACTCCAGGCCACAGTTCCAGCACCATTCAAATCTGCACTGAGGGCGAGGACACTTCATGTGCATGCAGCCACCTGCAAAACAGCAACAGAAGGGCTTTGGTACTTGGCAAACACTTAAAGAGGTTAATCAACAATTAACAGTGTTACAATCAACTTTCTGAGGCCTTCACTTACTAACCAAGTAGAATGTTTAATAAAAGAAAATAAACCTGAAGAATACTTTTCCTGGGCTTTCTAGAACCTGCTACTCCCTCTCTTATTGGGGTGTAATGTCCTGGTCTCACTCGAGGGACTGCAGGAGGAGGAACTGCAGTCCTGTCTGAAACTGGAAGAGGCTGCACTAGGGACAGGAAAAAGTGATGACAGTCTGTGGCCTCCCAAAGCAATCATGGAGGTATCGGCTCAAGGAGACTCTACGTTAGTCCTGCTGTAAGCCAGAAGGTGAATATTTTTTTTTTTTTAAATTTGGATTAAACAACTGAGAGATTTGCAAAGAAAATAAATCAGGAGACACAGGCTTTGATGGATGACAGCTTATTATATCACAATGACATTAGTAATTTGATTTGACCCTCTTAGAACCTGAAGCAGCCTTTTTATACCACATCAGTGTTTCCTGTGTGTTGAGTTTCTTACTTGCCCATACTGTGAGAGCAGCTTTAATCTCTGTGCTTACAACCTTGATAAAATGTTTATTTTGTAATATATAAAACATTAACATTGTCAAAGGTCATTACAGAAATCCACTTCAAGTGGAATTTGTGTTGCTTGCCACACAAAGAAATTTCTTGTATAGTCCAAACGGAAAGAAAAGCATACACCATGAAGAAATGCTGAAACGTCATCTCAGTTTGACTCCGGATGGTGATAGGAGGTACAGGGAGCGTGTGTTCCCCACTGTATGACCTGCTACCCTTACACCACCTTTTCTATAAATGCCACTCCAGAATTATTCTCAGAAGGTAAAAACAACATGGAGACAGAAGAACTGGTTTGTTAAAATAGGTCTGTCTGCTTCATCCGACAGAGGGAGAAAACTAGCTGTGATGGCAAGGTCTATGCATAAGATTATATCTTTTTATAAAAGATGCAATTTGCCAGACATTTTAAAATCTTATTTAAATGTAAGTGTACCAATGGCCAGCCTCCCTGTTACTTAAGTCTTAGATCCAGCCTTCTCTTATGATTCATATTAAGCCATCTCTGGGTAAAACTCATCTCAGTCTAGGTGCAGGACCCAAACCACAATAGGCACCGTCTCTCAAACATGTGCTCTACCAGCTAAGCTACAAAAATTGTTATTCTCTGCAGCTGAGATCAGCAGTCAGAGTGGAGAGTGCCTTGAGCAATGTGGCCTACAGCTTTCTGAGTACGGCAGTCCTCTGAGAGTCATCGATGTGTGCTTAAACTCACCCAGACTGGGAATCGAGCTGTGGGAAAGTGTTTCGCTCTTTCACTTTGGCTATTACAGAAAAGTGATTAGCATATAGAAATATTCTACAATGCCTAGCGCAGCACAGGCTATTATAGAAAAGTTATTGACATAGAGAAATATAGGCTACTATAAAGAAGCAACTGGCATTGTGGCTGTCCCTTGTAAAAGACAGCGTCCACAGAAGCATCTGGGGAGGGAAGGCAGAATTAGTCTCTTGTGTAGAGTCAGTGTACTCCTCCCAAACGAGGACTGTTGGCAGACTTCAGTGTACATCGTCAGCCTCTTGACACCAGCTGTACTTGGGCAGAAGTGAAGTGCTCTTTTCAGTTTACAGATGTCAGCCTGGAAGCTGGCACATGCAGTACCCATTGTCAGAGAAGAAATCAAGCACTGCACTTTTTAAGCTTCATGCTTTAATTTGCAGAATCACAGAATCACTGCGGTGGGATGGTACCTCTGGAGACTGTCCAGTCCAACCTCCCTCTGCTCAAAGCAGGGTCAATCAAGTAGGCTGCTCAGAGTTGCATCCAGCTGGGTTTTGAATGTATCCTAGAATGAGATTCTGGGCAACCTGTGCCAGTCTTCAATTATCCCCACACTAAAAAGCATTTTCTTATGTTTAAATGGAATTTCCTGTGTTTCAATTTGTGCCCATTGTCTTCTGTGCTATTATCTTTGCAGCCCTTCATTGGACTCGCTCTGGTCCATGTCTCTCTTGCATAGGGAAAACCAGAACTGGACCCACCACTCCAGATGTGTCACCAGTGCTGAGCAGAGGGGAAGGATCACCTCCCTTGACCTGCTGGCGATGTTCTTCCTAATGCAGGCCAGGATGCTGTTGGCCTTCTTTGCTGCGAGGGCATGTTGCTGGCTCATGTCCAACTTGCAGTCCACCAGGACACACGTCCTTTCCATCCAGTTGACCCCCAAACCTGTACCGGGGCATTTCCTGTTGTTGAACTTCATGAGGTTTCTCTCAACCCATTTCCCAGCCTGTCAAAGTCTCTCTGAATGCCAGCACAATCAGATGATTCCAGTACGTTGAAACATTTCTAGCCTGCTGCTGTGGCTTTGGCATTTTGCATTATGAGGCACTGTTCTGACGTGTGTCAGGCTATAAGCAAGGAAGTCTTTCCTGCTTATTACCCACTTATTTACCCACTTTCAGTGAAAATTTTCTTTCATGGATAAAAAGTATAGTGGCCTTTATTTCCTTTTTGATACATTGGGGATTTTTACCAGCAACTTCCCTAAACATTAGCCAGAGTTGTGTAACTTATATCATGGTGTTAAATAGTGATATCCTGTTTGTGACAAGTGACAACTGCCTGCAATTTAACAGCAAAGATTTTATAGCAGAGTCTAAGAGAAAGTAAAGGTTCTAGCAATGCTTCCAGCCTGATCAGAAGCTTTTTTTATTTGGCTATGCACAAATTGTTAAGTATGAATAATCACAATTATTATTTGTCTATTTCTAATCCAGTTCAAACTTCCGTTTTCCAGCTTGCTTCACAAGTCTGTAAATAAATTTTTTGACCTACCACTCTGTTACCTCTCTTCTGCTGCCCACCTTGCTCTCTACACTCTGCCAAATCTTGTTTCACCTTCCCACTCTTGACTTCATGCTTTCTTTCCTTCTGCTTCTTGTGCTTGAAGAAGTCTCCCACTTTCCATCTGCTAACTGCCTTCTTTTCTTTCCTGAAACCCCGGATTTCAGGATTTTGTCCTATTTCTTCCTCAGTAATATTTCTGTAGCATCACTGCTTGACGTGTTCTCTCCTTGCAGTTTACAGTATCTTATTTGGCGTTTTCAGTGTCCCATTTGAGTAAGCGATGCCACAAAACTGAGAAATACCCTCTGTACTTAATATTCATATAATATTTAGGCAAGCATTTAAATATATTTTGATTAATTAAATCTTGGAACATCATGAACCTATAGCCTATTTGCTGTTCCTGTTCTCCATTTTAACCACCCCAGTGCCAGTAAATTACTTTTCTTCCTACGTGGCTAGCATTGATTAGTTCAACCAGTTTGTCAGGACCCGTGTTTCTTCCTCTGACTTGCTCTTCTGCTGTGAGCATGTCACTGGGCTGAGATTCATCTACAGCAGGACTGATTCTCCACACCCTGCTTTTAGGTGCGATTCTTCTGGCCTACATCAGACGTGTTCTTTTTCAGCGTGAGATAAGTTTTGCCCTACACATGTCTATTTTTTTTCCAGTGACAATGGAAAATTTAGACAACTGACTTAAGTCATATGAACTCTACATCCAGTGTCTCTCTAAGCCTTGTTTTCCCAAAAATTTCCCAAAATAGCCAGGCATTTTGTGAGGCTTAATTAGTGGCTTTAGAACTACATGATTTAGATTTACTGATTTTAAGATAATTTTAGATAAAGCAACAGAGGGAAGATTCAAGCTGTGTGTGCTTTCCCTCTCTTGGAATAGCAGTGTGCATTATGTACACATGCACATTCACACATTTATATTGTAAAATGAATTTTAAAGACAGGTAAGTACGAGATATCTAATAAATTTACCATTTTTTTCCACTGGAATATTGCAGCTGGGGCATGGCTTCGTTGTCTTCTTGATTGTTTCTCTAGATGCTTCTTCCCATCGAGCTTGCATGGCTGCACGTTCATCCACAACATATCCCTGCAAAGAGAGAGGAAAACGACCTGAAAGGCTGTGCTGGGACATGGTGGCTACACCGCAGTAGTAACCATTTACCCGCGAGAAACATCCAGGAGTGACTGCAAGACCAGGTAGGCTGGACTTTGTGAGAGATGCAGACTTTTTGCTTCAAAATGCAAACTTATTTTCTCCCAGCGTGCACAACACGTGTATCAGGTGAGTTCCCAGGCTGCGTGCTGGCAGGGGGAGCTGCAGCAGCTGGAGCGTGTGCCATCCTGGGGGTCCTTTGTACATCCAGCTGCAGCACAGGCTTCGTCCTCCCCGCTGCTCCCTGTCCTGAGTGCCAGGCAAAGCCCTGGCAGGAGGACACGGGGCATCACACCGTGCTGGGAATGCACAAAGACAGGTAAAGCACAAGTCGATGTGAAGCAGGAGTCAGATGAACCCGTCTGAGATGTGACATGTCAGACACTGTCAGTTCGATTCTGTTTCAGGGGTTAAAGCCCTTCTTACAAGAAAAGCAAAACCACCAAGGCAATGCAACACCTGATAATGCAGAATGGCAAGGTCCCTGGAAGGAAACTGCTTTTCATAATAAAGCATATTCCTTTATTTCTGAGACTACGTTTCATTCAGACATAAATCTACTTCAATTTAAAAGGCCTTAAGAGGCACAATAAAGAAACAAAAATTTTGGAGAGAAAGTGAAAAAAAACCTCAGTGAATAAGGAAAGCCAGTAGATCCCCAGATAGAACAACACAGATGGAAAAAGTCATCATGAAGAGTGTGTTAAAAGGGACTCCTGTGTTCGTCCTATTTAGGACTGGGACAAACTTACATCATCTACACAAGTGTCCTACTTGGCAGTTTCCTACCTAGAATGGTAGTACAAGGACAAAGGGATGGCAGTGCCTCGAGTCATTTCTATCACACGAGGTTGGCGACTATGTGAATAGTAGCTGTAAACAATGTATGTAGGTTCCAGCCTTGAAATTCTGCTCTATCCATTTGTAACATGGGTTTTTTCAAGGGTGTGGCAAAATTATGAGTTTAAACTAAATTATAAAATTTGTAAAAATTTCTGCAGCTTCTTTATACCTTCTAAATACTTGTAGACCATTATGTGGAAAAACTTTTAATATTTATTTAAATGGATTTTTAACAATATTTATTTCTAACAAGACAGCAAAAGGAAGTTGGCCCAATTTTGAAAAATGCAATGCAACAATAACTCCTATTGATTTCTACTCAGCTCCTCCTGATAAAGCCTGGGAGTTGTTGCAATGTCAGTAAAACCCAGATTTTATTTCTTGGCTGAAGTCACTTGAGTTAAGAGCAAATAACAAAGAGCAACATCTGGAGATATTTGTTTCCAGCTCCTCTGGTGGTCATGGCAACATTCATCTTAAAAAAAAAAATAAATCAGGTCCTTTGATCAGGAAACCTCGAAAGCGTGTTTATGGTATAATTTCTTTTATTTTACTACTGATACCTGTCTCCTCAGTCTTTTAATCCCTTTTGTTGGTCCTCAGTATTCTCTGATTTGACAGTGTACTTGATGTCGAGGTGATAAAAGCGAACAAAGTCTTCTCAGCGGTACCCTAGAAGTGACATTTCCTTTTAGCGCTCTGCTCCTGGAGGGGGAACTGGGCCCTGCACCCTGGTGGATTATTCAGCAGTTTGGCAGAAGGATGACCTCTGCACAAAGGTACATTAGTAAGTTCTGGGTGCAGAAAAAGCTTCTCAGGCTAATAGCAAAGAACATAATCTGGTATTGATCTTGCAACACCTTGATCTTTAAGGAAAGATGACATTAGCAAGCAATCTGAGCTACCTCAGCCTGAACACAAGACGGGGAGAGTGGGGAGGGCTAGACCCGCAGTTTGCCCAGTGACAGAAGGAAGATTATATTAATTTCATCTGGTTGTAATGGGAATGAATTACTTAACATTGTTAAAGCTAATTCAAGATGAAAATCGCCGTAGCAGTGACAAAACATTGTTCTTCCTTTCAGAATAATAGCCGCATGAAAAAAACAGATGTATTTTTGATTTTTGCAGTCATCCCAGAAGAGCTTCACAGTGGCTCTGTTTTTCCCAAATAGCCCAAATCCAAATCGTGCGGTTCAGTACTTGGAAAAATACTTTTTTTTAGGTGGTGTTGGGTTGACGGTTGGACTTGATGATCCTTGAGGTCTTTTCCAACCTTACTGATTCTGTGATTCATGTTTTTGTTGTGCAAATGACACAGAGGCAAAATTTCACATGCCAAATTGATAATTTGATTTGTATAAAGATATTTGATCTTAGTTCTGAAAACAAATACAAACATGGGAGAGTTTAGGAATAACTAAAACCACTTCAAACCACACATGTGCAATTCACCAAGAAAGAACAAATGGCTGAAAACAGCAGAGTGAAATATTACATTAATACTTTCCACTGCAAAAATCCTAGCATGAAATAGATGCAGCAGCTTGATATTTTCAGCCCACTAGCTGAAAAATCCCTCTTATGCCCAGCCTTGCTGAATGTTAAGTTAAGATCTTCCTGCTGCAGGAAGCAAATGCAGGGAAATGGTACAGAGATGGAGTTCCTCCGATTCAGCAGAGAAATCTTACCGTACTGATCTGTGAGCCTCCAGCGTTCATGTGCGTTATTTAGTGCTCCACATACAATGACTGCAAGCACACTTCTCTTTATCTGCATTTTTTCCTCAAAAAATAAAGGAAAGGCATAGAGCAGTGTCTCTTTAAATCACCTTCTTTCATCCTAAGGTAGCAAACCTAATCTTTTTGACAGTGGCCTAGGTAACAGAGCAGATCTATCAAGCAGAGGTGGCTCTCACTTTATTTGCCCTGCCTGGGCTTGGATAGGAAGTTCAGAGATGCTCCAGCTGTGCATTACGTGTCTGTTTGCCGAGGACAGGAGACTTTGATCACTGGTGATGCTGACCCCGCACAATATGCTCTAGTTCCCCAATTAGTACAAAATATTTGTTCCAGCACCAGTGAAAAGCTACTAGATTCCATCCATACCACTTTATGAATAATTTTGTGCTTCTCAAGAGTGCTGCACATTATGACCAGAAATGAATAGCCATGAAAACCAGGGAGCTAGAGTAAGAGCTGTTGCAAGCATTTTTCGACATCCCCTCTGCAATATTCCCTTAGTAAGGCAGGGGAAAAGCCTGTTTTGTTATCTCTGGGACACACTGAAGGACGGAGATTTACTTCTATTCTGTTTCTATGCTGAGCCCTTTGGAAAAACTAACAGGGATAAAGAGACCATAGAGACTGCTGAGCACCATACAGCAATACAAGAACATGTATATGGAAAGCTTTTTATGCAGTTAATCAATATCAGGCAGTACTAGAAAAAGCCCCTACAGAAAGAGAAAGCATCTTGAAATAGAAATAAAGTGTCCTTCTTGAAGGAGCATCTCATTCAGGTAATAGGGCACCTATCAACCCACCAGTGGAACTACATAAAGTAAATGAAGTACGTGTTCACAGTCAGCAGCTAAGCAGTACCAGCCAGATTAAAAACATTTATGGCAAAACTTCTTGTTCAAAGCATTAGATATTTCATGTTAAATTCCGACATACACTGCACTATATACTCTCTTAGGTAAGCATACTTCTTTTATGATCCTGCTTATTTTACCTAGCATAGACAATATCTGAAAACTGAAGACCCTTGATTCAGAACTAAATATGAAGCTGCTAACATTATGCTGTGCATAGCTTTAGTGAATGTTATTTCTGGACTCCTGCTTGCTTGCTGTTGGTGCTTAATTCCTTTCTGATAAGCAAAAAAGCTGGTCATGCCTAAAAAATGTATCCTGGTGCGGCTTCCTTTAAATTGGAAAGACTTTTCCTTTTGATCAGAAACGCTAATTTTCCTTGGAGAAAGAAGACTTAAAAAAAAACCATAAACATGTAAAATTATGACTTTATGTGAAATACAGCATTTTAAAAAGGCTTAGATGTCTCAAAACAGAAAGTATTACTCATTTCCTAGAATGCACGTGAGAACAACATGGATATTTGAAAAGGTTTGAAAGGAAAACAAAGAATAATTCATTGTACACAAAGCAATGTCAACCCTCCATAACATTCAGATTAACACAGCCCACTATTTCGGGCAAGAGCTCTAAGCAAAAGCAGTCTGATCTACAAGAGATGGTGACAGTCCAACTTAAATTTCTTTTGTTTTCTCAATTTCTACCAGGTTGTTTTATGAATACATTCACCTAATTAACCTCCTGTCATGTTTAGTGGTGTCTTTTCCTCTGTTTGTGGGGGAGTAGCAGATGTCTAGGGCACTAGATAGGCTGGAGGACCTTTGGAAAAAAAAAAAACCCACCCATTATTTGTGTCACTTAAGAGTGAAAATCTCACAGAGAGGTGCACACAGCTGTGGGACCAGTGCTCTAGTCTAGAGAAAGATTTTGGCTAACCAGAACACTAAAAATGTCTATACAGGTGGAACAGGAAAGATATCCATCAATGGGAATACGTTTCATGCACTGGAAAAATAGAGGTGTCAGTACCACGCTGATCCAGGGAAACTCACATGGAGCAGCTTTGTGCGAGCAGATTTATCTGGCGTGCCTAGGGAATTCGGCTGTAAAAAAAGAGCTGCTTTGTGATGACAGCAACTAGCTAAAATCAGAGTGATATACACAGGGTATTGTGCCTGATAGAAGATGAAAGACACTTTCACTAAAAACAATGAGAGAGCTCTGGTTTGGTGACACTGCACGTCAAAGTTCTCACTCTGTGTGTTGGGGCCATTCATACCAGCATGAATTAAATTCAGGTAGCTGCTGAATATTGAATTTACACTGCTCTAAAGCAGAAAATCTAATCTAATACAGGTCATTCTTGTCTAACTGTTTTCCAGGAGTGGAATAAAGAACGTACCTTCTTGCATCAGTGGCAGCACAGATGCAAATGACTGTCAGCTCTGTCCGCTTAACCTCATAAACAAAAGCAGCCTGTCACATCTTTTTATTTTATTGCTGCCCAAAATAGGAAAGCTAAAATTCTCTCTATATAGTTCCCATCTATTTCTCATTAGACAGAAAGTGAAGACCTATTCTCAGATTTCCTCCGGTGCATCTTTATTTATAACATCGAGATTAATTTTACAGGACATTTCCCAGTTACAGTTATTTTTCTTCCTCCTTTAATTAGGTATCTGTGGGTTGAATGTCCTGTGCTTGACATTGTGAATAAACCAGCTACTAAACCCTTAACCCTCAGTTTCTTTTACAATTATTTGAGATAATTTAGAAGTGCAGCTAGGTGTACTTTTTTTTTCTGTACAGGCACGTTTTATTTGACTTTTTAAATTTATCTGATGGAAAAATAATCAATGGTCTAATAATAGATGTTGCACATTTCATACTGTGACTCAGGACTCATTGAAAGATATGTATTACAAACCTCCACAGTAGCTTTTTCTTTCACTAAAATGCAATTAAATAAATAATGATTTTTGTGGTCAGCACTTACTATTTAGCATTTTGATTGATTTTCCCCCTTTTGAGTAGTGGAGGAATGCACAGAAATGGTGTGTGTTTCCCATTTTAACTCTGGCCTGTAGCACACCATATCATATACCTCACCTTCTGTTTTCCACTCTCCTAAAAGCAGTACAGAAATTTTGCAAAATAGTGAAGGAACTCTTCTGAAAGTGATATTTGCAATATTTAGAGCACAAACACAAAATGCTGATAATCAAGAACTAATTCAGAAGGTCACATAGCTATGGAGTCCAATACAATATATATGTTTTCCCTAACGACTCACCCTTCACTGAAGGTTCAAACAAAAAAGCAGCTTGCTACTTCCTTCATAAAGTAAGTCAGGAGGCATATGCAATTCCATAATTTTGTTATCATTATCTCTTTCTATTACAATTTGATATGCACATTGCATAGTTTCAATTCCACAACAATATTGGATGAAATACATTACACCAAGCCTGACTTTCATGAAGCATTATCTAAATATTTCATATCTTAGCATTACAATAATTCACCCAAGGATATTTTGAAAGCATCATTATTTGGGAATTCCACATTAAAATCAAATGATGAGATCTTTTGTGCTCACAGTGGGACAATATGTTCTGCTGCTTAATTACAGCAAACTCACACCTGCGCAGAGACCAGGCTTCACAACCCTACATTGCTAGGAATCTACAGGCCAAACAGTTTAAGAGGTTAGACAGATGTTTTGCAGTGGATGGGAAGGGAAGCCTGGCAAGCAATGTCTGTATATTTTGTACCACCTACTGGCAACTTCGAGATTTGCATACATGAGGCCAAGGGAGGAAAAGATGTGCTGGAGGCTGCACCTTTCCAGGAACTACATTACAAGAGACTTCAGCAGGGTACCAGGGGAAATGAGAGGCATTCCTGAATGTGTCCACACGCAGGCATGTTTTTATGCCACCTGTGCAAGCACAGTGCAGCAAAGAGCATTTCTGGGAAGTGATCTGGGAAGGGTCTACTTCAGAGCTGATCCTTGGCCTGGAAGGTCACGGCTGAGTTACATCTGAGCCCTGAAACTAGGGTTGGGGTTGCAGTCATGACCGCGGCGGTGCGACCACCCCAGCAGTGCAGAACCCAGAGGACTGATGATCCCAACAGTGCGGGACCCAGCGGGTCCTGCAGTACTGTGTTCAGATGTGGGAGCCCCAACATAAAAAAGACCTGGACCTGTTGGAGAGGGTCCAGAGGAGAGCCACAAAATTGGTCAGAGGGCTGGAGCACCTCCCCTATGAGGACAGGCTGAAAGAGTTGGGGTTGTTCAGCCTGGAGAAGAGAAGGCTCCGAGGAGACTTAATAGCAGCCTTCCAGTGCCTGAAGGGGGCTACAGGAGAGATGGGGAGGGGCTCTGCATCAGGGAGTGCAGTGAGAGGACAAGGGGTAACAGCTTTAAAGTGAAAGAGGGAAGATTTAGATTAGATATGAGGAAGAAATTTTTCACTATGAGGGTGGTGAGGCAGAGGCCCAGGTTGCCCAGAGAAGCTGTGGATGCCCCATCCCTGGAGGGGTTCAAGGCCAGGCTGGATGAGGCTTTGAGCAACCTGGGCTAGTGGGAGGTGTCCCTGCCCATGGCAGGGGGGTTGGAACTGGATGATCTTTAAGGTCTTTTCCAATCCAAACCATTCTATGATGCTGTGATTTTATGACTTAGGCTCAAACCTGCCCACAGTGTTTGCCCTCATATTGGGAATGTCAGAAACGTGCAGGCATTTGAAGAAATGTGAAGACAACAGAAAGTCCTTTCAGTACTGCAAGCTACTAGAGGCTAAAATAAAACCGGCATGTTTCTTACTGGAAGAATTTTCCTGAGACCCCATACCCTGCACCAGTTCTGGAGAGGAATGGTTTAGTGGCGGTGTGCCTGGTTGACTCTGGGTGTCCGGAGTTGTGACAATAAGATCTGTTTCTAAAATAAATGATATGGTGAGGATGCAGACAGAAGTCAAATTGAAGGAGCTGAAACTGTACAATATAACTCTGGAAGTGTATTACTTCTACCTTGAAGTAGGTGGTCAAAGATAAAACCATCCTTGTCACTGCTCGGACAAGCAGTACAATAATAGCAAGTTCAGTCTGACACACAGGGTTGTGCACCTAGCAGGGGAAGGCCAAACAGAGCGAAAAGGCTGAAAGCACAGGTGGATAAATGGTTAAATGAATTTTAGTGAGACAGATGAAACAGTCTCCTCCCCCCTTCTTTCCATATATGCCCCACAAACGTACTGTATGCATCCTACAGGAGGGTTGTATGCAAGAGAGCTTTGTAGTGTTGTTATTCGGATGAATTCAGCATCCCACCAGCACTTGTGCTTGCCTGGTTCTAGCTGTGTCTCAGATTGCTCAGCTGGTTGCGGAAGGTGAGGGAAACACTCCTCCGGTGGCACATCACCACCACCTTGTGGAGACTTCAATTAGTGCGGCTCTCACTTTCCCAGAGGAAAAGGCTGACCTAAGCCAATTAACTTCAGCTTGAAGTGGATCTAAATGAATCTTGCGTAGTCTCTGGTCTTGACTGTACTGGGGAACTGATTTGCATAGCTGCAAGAGTTATTGTGGTACTATCATTTAGCTGTTCTGGAAGAGCTCTTTAAGAGTACAGGAAATTTTTCTGGAACAGCAAAAAATGTTCACATTACTCTGGAACAGCAAAAGTAGTCAACTTTCCTAAGTCAGCAAGGCTAATTGGGTGCAATTCATGTGCTGAGATACCGGACCAGAAGGATGAAGCGCTCCCGTCATCATCAGGAGAAGCTAAGGCAATATGCAAATGTTTAAAATAAATCACTTCTTCCTATGGTATTCTGATTTTATCTGGCAGACATTTATCTCTGCCCTAGAGCATGGGAATTATACACTCTAACTTCTACAGAGCCAATGTTCTTGAACTCATTTGTAAGGTGCCACAATGACTTTCAGTACTCTAGGCAAAACTCTGGGTATAAATAGCTCCGTGGATATAGGGCTCACTGTTCATGTTGAGACATATTCAAGTTTTAGCTCTATTTAATTCAGGTAAGACATTGAGCCTTGGTCTCTTCCTTTACCAGGCTACTGGATACTTTATGTATCTCTCGATGTCTCTGTTGAAGTTGTTTTGTTTTTACATAAATGTGAATGGGAGCTAGAATACTGTTCTAAGGCTATTGCAAACAGAAGGAGATTGTTCCTCATAGAGGGTAGTTAAGCTGCAAATCTTGTCACCAAGTAATGTGAATGCTAGAAGTATATGTATGGCTTCAAAAAAGGGATTGCACAAATGCATAGGATAAAAATTTGCTGATAGCAGCACTAAACACAAAATACCACATCTGAATCACAAATGGGAGGTAAAAGGATTTGGGGTCTTTCACAGTACCCATCTTCCAGAGCATTGAACCTAGATGCCATGACCACTAGGATACAAGCTGTTTAATTCTGGCTCAGTGAGTGATAATTCTTTTTATAAAGAAGAAGAGCTTCACTAAGGTTAAAGAGAAGACTCTCTACACAGGTCAGAGCCTAGCGCAGTGCCTACAAGGTATGGTAAATGGTCTCATGGTAACACATGGCAAAGGTCCCCAGTAGGCTCCCAGCTCCATCCCAGTCTCTGTGTTCAAAGAGTGAGAGGCCTCAGAAGCCAGCCTCAGACAGAGCCTGCCTGCAAGCACGGACAGGAGCTGGACACGCAAGTACCCGGCAGCACCTGCATCTGCCACACTGGACCCTGTGGGGGCTCATGTTTCTACTTTCCTCTAAGCATCAAACACACCAGACATCGAAATCACAGTCCTCTGCTTCCTAGGAGAGATATTTAGTGGGCACCTCTCCTGTTCCTTGCACTTTTTTTTTTTTTTGAAAGACTGTGACTTATTTGCCATGGAAAGCAGGGAAACTTGAATCTTAAAGGGAAATGCCAGGAGAAAAAAAAAATATTTCCTGTCCACGTCTATAACTACAATAGCTACAAAATTATAGAGCAGCCTCGAATACTTACATCTAACAGCTTCTAGCTTAGGCAATCCATTTTTTTTTCCTCTAAACTAAAACATAAATTATCAACAGCATTTTTCGCACAGGCTGTATAAAAACCCCGTTGTTCAGTCCAAACCCACATGATTTCCTGACTGGTGCACTGAATACACGCTGAAACGCAGCAAGGCTACAGAAAGCCTTTCAGAAGTGTTCACACCGAACAGAGACAACCCCAAAAGCCCATTGAGAAGGCTTTTTCTTTATCAACTGATGGCAGAGCCCTGTGTGCTCCTGACAGAACTCAGCTACTCCATCAATCAAAGCCACTGAAATCCACCGCAAAGCCAATTCAACAACTCCGATGGCTGGAGGAATTCAGCATGAACATAATTGCTTTTACTTAGGATTATGATTAGGACCCATTTGACAAATGTCGCTCTAGCTGGGCCCAGGACAATGATCAGGCTGTAATGAGTTGTGGGATCCCTACCTTCTGGGCCATTGCTCCCTGTGTGCTGAGGAGAGAGCTGCATTCCCCTTCATGGTATTCTTCTTTACATTCACGGCAGAACACAAACTAGAAAACAAACCAAAGCAGACAAGTCATAAAAACACATTAGAGATACAGACAGCAGGTTACAGTCATGAAGAGTCATACAGCAGATGATCTCTTGCCCTTCTCATCCCATTAAATTCCCATAATCCTCCTAATTGTGCATCTTATTATGCACTCTGATCATTAACACAACAATTTTGCAGTTATTGTCACACATTTCATCAGCGAAGTAACATAAATGCCATTATTAAAAACGAGATTTTGCTACATGGTCCATTTAGGGACATAAAGTCATATTGGATACTTCTGGGTGTGTTTCTCCTACAGTGAAATCGGTTTATATGAGAAGGGTGCTGGCTGAAACAAGCACTTCTGCTTCATAGTGTTTGCTAATGGAAATTGTCTATTCATAGTTCTGAATCAAATGCATTCTCTACGGAAAACTATTGCCGACTTTACTAGGGGATGATCACTTTATGTAGGTCATATGAAATACGATTTTCTAGAAAATTATATCCTTGCCATAGACCTTAATAGAACGGTTAAAAGAAATCCATAGAAAGAACACAATGATAGGTTACTTAACACAGCTTTTCGGGGACTACCTCTAGACCCTTATTGCATTTCTAGCAATTGTTCTGGTTTCATCTTCCTTAAATTACATTGTTCTTTACATAAGGCTTCATTGAAAAGTAATGTATTTTGCAGACGAATAAAACAATGGTCCCTACCTCAGTCTGAGCTGCCTCTGCCACCTAAACTGATCATATGTATCAAGTCTGATGCCTTTGTTTAAATTCTAAAATGAAGATATCTGTCTTGACATGTGTCAAAATCTTTGACCCATCAATGCTGCATTAAATTCTGTGTCCTTGAAGGTAAGGGGAAAAGTCAATAATGTAAAATGGGTCTTTCTTACGCTGTTTTAAAGCTATGCTGTCTTGCTGCAACTCCAGACTCTGAAAGATCTCTCAGCAGTAAGCTGTTCTGACTGGCATTATAAGCAAGACTGATAGAACAGCCTTGATTTTTAGATACAGAGCTGCATTCACATGTAATGAATAAAGGATATCAGGAGGACATGACACTAGAACATTTGTCTGCCGCAAATTCCAGCTTCTGCAATTTCATTTTGAACTCTTTCAAGCTTTATTGTCACTTTCCTAAGAAGCACTGAAAATCATATTTCATTGTCATGCTAAAGAAACTGCACCTTTATGAGGAGAAGCATTGTGCAATTCCAAAAGGATTGATTCTGTTATTCAGAAAGTTAAGGAAATTCGGATCAGAGGAGTGGAGTGAGTGTTCTAATTTCCATAGATATCAAACCTAATCACTTGTTTGCTTTCTTGTCACTTCTCCCCACTACTTTGTCAATGATTTAAGAAGTTTTATTTTCCTTCAACTATCACTGATTTGTTAATTCACTTGTGCTTGTTAGCAAACAGCTTAACAACGGAGGCACTTCTGCAAGGTATGGTGTATGGGAGGCTGCCTTCTTGTCATCGAGCATCACTTAAATACAAGAACAATTTGCACTGCATTAGTGGTCAAAGGTTTCAGCTGTGTTGAACAAACACAGGTAGAGAGGTACTCTTCATCTGGATACCTAATATCCCAAACACTTGTCAGCCCTTAACAATTAAGGTTACAGGCCAGGTTTAGCTCTATTTCCTACTGTGTTGCTTATACTCTTTTCCCTTCATGACTTTCTTTCCTTACGAACACATCTGTCTGAAAACATTCATCTGAAAGGGTTTTGTATACAGTTGCTTTATCACTGCCTTATCACACAGCGCCTCAGCCTCCTTTCCTCACTCCAGTCTCGCTCACTTTTCCCATGCAAGTGCAATTTTAAACCTTTCATAAACATTGAAAAGAGGGAAATACTGAAGAAAGAAAAAAAGAAATCCCAGGGCATGTATTTCACAAAGACTGTCTGGCTGCCACACGACATAGTTTATGTGGTGTTGCCATTTATTATAATAATAAAATTCATAAACTCACGCTGTATTATTTAGAGATGTGAAATTCATTTTCTCATTAGAAAGGCCCATTTTTATACTTACCTGTAAAGTAAAAAAACCTTAGAACCAATGTTACCAATGTTTTCCCCATAGGCTTGCTGTAATAAAAATAATGAATATATGCATGAGTGTACAACTGGGCCCTAGTAAGTGAGCCTGCCACAACCTTGTAATGAAACAAAGACTGATATTTTTTTTTTTGTGAGACAGGATACTCTTTGCTCATCTTATTAGATAATGGATGGGATGTAAAATCAGTTCTGTGGCAAAAGAACACCCCAGAGGCTGATCAGTTTGTCAGAATAAATAGGCATCTCCCAACAGAAATGCATCAAGCACTCCCTTTTTATGGCAAAGCAGCATCATAAAGAAAAGGCATGTCACTTACAGCAAAGAGCAGTTTGTGATAGTTTTATTCATTTTTTGCATTCAAACATGAAAAATATAATAAAGTTTCAGTAATAAAATACAGCAACTGCAAAAATGCTGTCAGTTAACTTGTATTTTGTGGCTTCATTAATATTAATACAGTCATTTTGCCCTTGGAAAGAAAACGATTTAAGTTGTTCAGTCAGGATTTAACACTTTTGCATAAATTTAATATTAGTAAGTGTTTAAAATTACTATAAGTACTGTAATTACTAATAATAGTCACACTTTCTTTCCCTTCATTTGCCAAAAAAAACCTGTCAGATTAGTGTGATAATATAAAGAACATATAAACTTCTCATGTCTGTGTGTATTTAGCACTTGCTGTTATTACCCTTGAAAGATTCTTCGGCTGGAAAACAACCAACACAAAGAATAAATCCCAAAGGTCCCAAACCTACCCTCTAGGTTTGTGCATTAAAAAGAGGATTAACAGGGAAATCCCCAAAGCACTTAAGGGATTTAGGCACTGGAAATTAATATAACCTGTGGGTGTCCTATTACAGGCTTTTGAATATCTGTAAAAATGTACGAGGAAAGCCTAAGCAGAAATCCTGAATCCAAGTGACCTCGGAATAGGACATATTAAAAACTACGCATGTTGGCTTCGACCGTTTCTGGTTACAGCTTTCAGCTGTTGCTTTCTGCTTCTCATTTCTCTGCTAAAACAGAGAGTCTTTCAGTATCTCGTATTTTCTTCCTGTGAAGTGGCTTATATACTGTAATCAAGATACCCCTGAATCTTCTTTAACAGAGAAACTCTTCAGCTCCTCACTGGTTAAGCCATCTCTCCTCCCTCTCTCCCCCAGCCCCAAATCACATTCACAGCACTTTTCTGGCAGCTGCCTTGCTTTTGTTATTAATTCTATTCGACTAATCTTTGTATCATTGCTGTGCTGCATCAGCAGAGTCTCTATATTTACTTCTGGATCACTGTCAAGTATTGAATTGCGACAGGTTTGCTGCCAGTCCCTGTTGAATGCTACTAGCAATATGCTGCTCACATGGGTTTTTCACCGAAAACCACTTTCTGTGATCTCCCAGCTCTTAATCCACACGACCACCACCCAGCAAGGCAGCCATCCAGCGTCATCCAACAGTGATGAGACAATGCTGCTGCACACAGCCCAACCACGGCAGTTGGAATCCAGCCCCCTAAAGCCTTTTATTGATGTATTATGGTGATGATTTCCTTATCAGAGTACTCTGTAGTTTGAAGTCTTACCAAAAAAATGAAATTGGTTTTGTACAATTACTTTTTCTTCTCAAACTTGCAATCTCATCATAGAATGAAATAATTTCTTTCTGATATGAGCTGTTGTCACTGAGAATATATTGACTAGAAATCTTACAAAAATTGTTTTGTCTTCTGTTTCCAACTTTTTTTTTTCTTTGTTCTTTCCTCACTCAGTGCTGGTTGTCTGGACCCGTCACTACAGATGGGAATCATGAAAATTAAAGTTGCTGAATGAAGCCAGGATCATCATCTCTATCTTTCTGACGGTAGTGCAAAACTGGTACGCATACGCAGGAGATGCAAACGTTCCTCAAAACCACGACTAAATGAACAAAGAAAAATCACAGATCTTCTCACCTTTCATTTAACATGCAGAGCTGACTGTTTTATCTGCCTTCTCAGGCAAACAAGTACTTCAAGAACTCAACCTTCAATGCCTCTGCTCTGTCCTTCCTCCAAAATCAAGTCCGAAACCAAACCAAAAGAGTACTACTTTGAGATCATAATTCATGCTAAGGGTGAAGTAAACCGCAGCTGGCAGGTGTCACATTTATTATTTAATGAGCTGTCAAAAAAAGCACATTAAGTGCTATGGTAATGTAAGAATGCTATCGTATATTCTAAAGAGAATACAAGGGAAACCAAGTATTACCTAAGATATATATGGAACGAGATAAACTTACTTTTATGTCTTCAAAACCAGTTTGGTTGTATATTACACATCAAAGCAAAATAATGTAGCATTTTAAGATACTTGCACAGCTTTGATCACTGGAGCATCAGAACATCTTGGAATTGTAAGTGAACCTCTCTCACCGTACTCCTGTGAAGCAGCAAAGTACTACTATTTTTGTTTTAGCGGCTAGAGCCTAATTCATAGAAACCCTTGTCCACAGGTCTCACAGGTCTCTAAAATTTAAGGATCGTTCCTGTGTGATCTGATCTAGGTGTTCCGGCTCTGGCAGGGGGATTGGACTAGATGATCTTCCGAGGTCCCTTCCAATTCCTAACATTCTGTGATTCTGTGATCTTAATTTATGTGGAAACCCAAATGCCATCGAGTATCCACACCAAAGAGACTTGTTCAAGATCACATAGCAACACTGTTAAGGGAGAAGATTTCCAATTTTTAAACTCCTCCCCCGAAGTGTGTTTTATTAAATAGTAACACAAACAAAACACTGGAAAGGCAAAAGGTTCCTTCTCTTCAACTGTCAGCATCACCAACTGGTCAAAAAAACCCCTTGAAAATGTAAAACATTATAAGGCACTAAGTTTCAATCCTAAATGAGCTTTTGTAGTCAAACTATAGGTTGCTGATTGGAGGAAGGATTTATAGTGAAAATATGAGCATGCCTTAAGGAAAATCAAAGCTATCAGTGACATATAGAATGGCATTGCTCGTGATACCCAAAGTCATCTCTCTATAGCATTTCTGTTTAGAAAAACTGCAGCTTCCAATAGCACTTTCCAAAGTACAAATTATAATGTTATAGTGAGTGATGCATACCTACAGTAGTGGTTTTGGTGTTTTTTTTTTTAAGAAAAGCCCCCAGACCCCAAATCTCACTGGAAAAGGTTTCACCATATAGCACACCTTTTGAGCAAGAGAGCAGTCTGATTCTTGGATAGAGTTGAAACCTCCATAAACACAGACTAAGCACTTTTTACTTTGAAATTATTTCAACCAAAGTCAATTAAATACACCCTCCACCCTCTCCCCCAATGTCACAGTCCTCGTTGTGCTACTACTGTGAACCACACTCCTTGGGTATTGGATTGGCTTTGCCTCTGGCACTTTGTTAGATCCAGCATCAAGTGTGCGACTATCAGCCACACGCCCTGTCTTTTGGTATTTCTTGTGCTTACAGCAAGAAGCTTTAAAAGTGGAATATTTACCATCTGCAGTAGCTATGTTTACTTAGGATTTGTGGCTTAGCCAATTGTCACTTATAGAAAAAACCTGCAGATACTGCAATGAAGATAAATGCCAGTGTAGAAGAAGTATCCATTTTTAATGCCACCAGTTTTATCAGATACAATGCAATTGCAAAGCACGGTACTACTTGCAGAGCAATTTTGATCTTTTTCCTTGTAATAAAGTACACGCGTTTACTATGCATATTTCATCTAAAATCAAACTTTTGTGAGAAGCATGATAATCTGTCAAAACACGGTGTCAAAAATACAGCTTCAGTCTCTGTGCAGCTTTTGCAATCTAAGGGCAATTTGATTTCAGTACTATAAAAGGCAATTTTCTATAAACATTAAAAGCGTTATGTGTAGGACTGCATCAAAACATCTCAGAGATTTCAACGTTTTTTCTTTCGAATCGGAAAGTCTACCTCTTGACTTCTGCAAAACAACCCCATGGGCTCATTCCCTAGGATCTGGATGATGGCACGTGCATCCCAAGGCTCTTCAGCGAGCATGGATGAGTTTGTGTCTGCAGACAAACAGACTCTCCTAGAGCTTGCCTGACATCAGGCGGCATTAACCTAAAAGACAGATTGGTAAAATGGGCAGTGTAAGCTCAGAGAATCAGTCCTAGACCTCCCCAAATCTCATTTGCCGAGTTATACTTCTTCTTTCCAGCTCCCTTTTGAATTGCCTTGTGGTCCAAGTGCTACAAGGGATAGAACAGAAGAAAGAAGCTGAGAGGAACCCGGGTGCTTCTCTCGGATGAAATGACATCAGGCCCCTGTGGGAGAAGGGATAACACTCTTTCCAGATTCCCCTGTCCCACACCTGCACACATAGGGTATTGCACAGTCTTGTTCTTAGCATGTTGGCTGGGAGGTGAGGCTTACTAGTCCATTCCAGAAAACAAGAATGAAAACTCTATACAGCAGAGTTAGTAACAGGATTATGTAATATACTGAAAGTATGAAACCCTGTTATTTGTTGTGCTATTATGTGTGCATAATAGAGTCGCGTGTTGTTATCACTGAAGCATCCCACCTGACAGCTGACTACACGTGCAAACATGAGGTCAAACACCACAAAATTCTCAAAGTCGACCATGGTTTTTGTTGTCTGAGCAGGCATAGGTGGCTTTGGCAGAGTTGCACACCTTTAACTGGGAACAGAACAATGGTGTGCCCAAGAGCACTGGGAAGGGATGCCCAGATTGATGCCAACCCAGCTACCTCTGGGAAAGGAAGGCAAACGAACTTAAAGAAAGTCGGCAGCTGCCCACAGCAGCAGGCTGCTAAACACAGCAAGGCATTCGTGTTCCTGTTCCTCACCTGTGCCAGAGCTGCACACAGCAAGCAGAGGGAGCATGGTTTCTAGCTTATAATGCTACAGGGACTACGACAAAACCTCAGATGTTAAACATCACTACTCTGAGGAGCTCTTTTTCACCCCAGAAATAGCTGCTGCCCTGGACTCTGACCCCTCCTTCAGAACCAGATGTCACGGGCAAGTATCTTCCTCCACTCCTAATTCCTGCATACCCGCTTCTCTCTGCCTTCTCCTTTCTGCACAGCAGTAGTCTAGCTCCTTTCCTTCTTCTTCAGGTGGCAAAACTAAATTTTACTTGCAGTTTATACTGCTGAGAAGGAGTAAGGTAGCCCTGCTGGAAGTCTTAGAGCCATGCCAATAATCTGTAGCCAATGCAGCTATAGCACACTGGAGACCCGGAGTGCTGTCTCCGCAGGATGCTGTATGATGCTGGGCACATGTTTCAGCACTGCTTGGAGCTAGCTTGGGGATGCAGGACTACAGAGATCTCTTACTTCACTGTGTAGTGCAGACATGGCAAATTTAGTTCAGTATTAGGTTTTTGCTGGTACCACTGGAGAGAAAAAAACAATTGTGTATTGGCTTAAATCTGTTCCCATTTAAGTAACTTTAGTAAGTGGTATAGACACCTAATTACACCTATCCAGTGTATAATTTTAAGCAATTTTATGCCTGGATGACCAACAAAATGCAAAGTGTATGCAGTTAAATTCAAGATTTCTACAAATGCTTTCCATAATAAATGACATGGTATTTATATGAGGAAACATTGAAAAAAATCAGTATTATTGCCACCTCATAATTTAATGGAATATATTAGAACCTAAGTGCAAGGGATAAGGGGATTAGTCATTTATGAATATAAGGAACATTTTTAAAGCAGTCAAAGATGTATCTAAACTCTGATTTAAAAAAAAAGTTTGTAATCTAGTGGATATTTTTATTTTGACTATCTCACAAAAGAATGTAGATTCCATTTATAACTAACAAAAAGAAAAAAAAAGAGAACCAACTTCTAAATACATAATACGTATAGGCATATATTAAAATAAAACCTGTGTATCTCTCCCACTTACAGTAGCAGAACTGCTACTGTAAAAAAAAGCTAACATGTATGTTGTCACCACTAAAATGGATACAATGGAGAGTAAGAAGTAAAATTTTATATGGAAGGAAGCACTATTTTTAAGGAACTAGGATGCAAAGAGAGAAAATGATAATTGTCCTGAAATGCCATTAGAAAGTGTGAGACAAAGCATTTTATAACAAGGGTAACAACATATCTTTTGAAAATACTATTCCTGCAGAAGATGCCTCACTTTACATACGTGACATCAAAAGCTGATTTTTTTTTTTTCAACAAAGTGGTTGGAAGCTACATTACAATATCACTTCTCTCAAGTTTGAAAAAGATGTGTTGTTGCTAAATGCATGTATCAGTTCACAAGGAATGTCATGAGGAATGAATTTTACTGACTGAAGCTTTAGCTCCTGCTCCAACAGCTTTGGAGTTCAATTAGTATGCCCTTAAACAGTACAACAAACCTATTTCCATACGATAATACTGCTGCCATGCATGCATGCCCTGAGCATTTGAGCATCTAGCTGCACATTTATATGTGCAAACAGAGCCAGAATTCTGACGGATTAATTAACGTGGTTCTTGAAATGAACTACTGAACACCAGGCTGGTGAGCTGATGAGAGCTGAGTAACTAACCAGTGCCTAATTCACACCAAATTGCAATAGAAATCAGGCCACTCACTTCCCTGCATATTTTTGTTAAATAGGCCTAATATAACCAAGGCACCCCAGATACGAACTTTTATTCTGTGCCATTCAGACTGGGCTCCTGTAACCATGCGCAAGAAGCACACATTTTGTTCATCTCCTGGCTGCTGGAATTCATTCATCTACATTATAAAAAAAGCCTACCCAGCAGTAGTAGAAACTTTACAGAAGATGGCAGCAGTGACCCAGGAATCAAACCAGGCAGGCTTTGCTAAGCTTTTGCAATTGAAAAAGATTCTTAAAAAATCATAGTCAACAGCTAAGATCCGGCCCAGGGTTACTCACAGCTGATACACACAAAACCGGTCCTGACACGTCAGTCTCATAGAGATGAAATGATATTCAGATGCACTGAAACATATAAAAAGGACCAGGAGATGCTCCTTGTTTCAAGGACTTTGCATCTTCCTTCTCTTGAATGCGGTAACAGCTGAAGCCCTGTAAAAAGAATATCCTTCTAAATATAACCATCTAGCAAATACAATAGCTGATAAAGGATGTATCTTGGGTACCTATGGTGCTGGTTTGAGTGTTTTATTGGGTTCACGTTATCTCCTATGTGTAACAGCTGCTTTTTATAACCGTAAACACACAGATAGTCTATGTTCACAAAATAATGAACAGGTTTCTGTAAGTGTGTCTCTCTTCTAAGAAAATGCCCAGCATCTGCACAAGGGTACGGTGAGTGTGCCTTTCCTCTTAGTGGCCAGATTAAGCAAGGTATTAGGACATTTCTCCAAGAGATTTTTTTTTTTTTTTTTAGTGGAGGGAATGATATGAAGCCTCTATTCTGCTTCTAGCTTATGTTTGCCTTATAAAGAATTAAATTCTTTAGAATTAGGGAATAACTAATCTACAATCACCAAATCCAATCCATGTTCTCTTCAAAGACCAGCACCAATCAGTTCAACAACTGCTTGGTTCAAATTCCAACTTTACTGCAAAGAAAACCCTGCACTAGATGATTCTAATCAGAAGTGGTTTTAGGCCCAGCTATTGACACTGAACAACACTGACAAACTTTGGGTAAATTTCAAAAACAGGTGAAAACTTGGTGTTAAGTCTCAGTCTAAAATTAGATGTAGCCAGGCCTCAGAACTCCATCAACTCCAAGCTCTGAAGGATGGATTTAGACTTAAAATCTGCAATTCCAAGTCATTTGAAAGGTGCATAAAATAAAATAAAAAGTATTTAAAAGTGAGAAAGATTTTGCAGGAATTTTCGAAAACTTTCAGCTCTGGTTCTCATGAATGGGGCATCATCTTTGCAAAATGTTCTATAAACACTGCTGGAGAAAGCATTGGGATAATAACAAAAATATCACGCTTCATCTTTCAAGGAAGAAAAGCAGGTGCTTCCTGAGAAACACAGGTCTGATTGAAAATCAATGATAGCTGGGCTGGTTCAAGACAGGAGTCTCTTGTCACAACCCAGAGGTCTCATTAAGGATCCCTCAATTGCTGTACCTTCTTTTCAGTTCCAAGGCTTGTTGTGTGGTTTCAAGCAATTTTCTTCAGTAACACGAATGTTTTTAAAACTTACACAGTTTGTGCTAATTGTGTTCAGAGTATACACCTAGTCAATAACGTGACTTCTTCCCCGACCTCTCAACCTGATCCTTTTCTGGTGTGTTGATCCTACACATTTTCTGTGAAGCAATTATACAAACTACCAAAAATGGTCCCTGAAATGCGAGCTCAGAACATTAGCTGGTTTACAGGAAATGCAAACAACTTGACACTTGTCTCTGCACCATTTTGATGAACCACACGACAAACATTTTAGCAAAAGAATTCCATATTCAGATTTTGAATACATATACGTGTGTATAAGCCCAACAGATGTCCTGTATCAGCATATAGTGACAGATAGCAAGATCCCTGTCTACAAAACATATGCTCTATAAATTTTCCATGTTTATAAAAGATAATTTTACAACTTAGCAATTTTCTTACTTTTCTTTGGATTTCTGACAGATCTACAAATCGCCCAACATGCACTATATTTCTCTAGTTGCCCACAGCAGGGCACAAGCAATCTCGAAGTTTTCTGGAGTTCATTGATGACAATTCCTCGACACAACTGATGGAGGAGGCAACAAGGAGTTATGGTCTGCTGTACCTCATACTTCCATCAAGGAAAAAACTGGTCGGAGATGTGAAGACTGGAGGCAGCCTACGCTGCAGCACCCATGAATTGATGGAGTTTAGGATCCTGAGAGGAGGGAACAAGGCAAAAAGCAGGACCATAAGCCTGGGCTTTAGGAGAACAAAGTTTGGCCTGTTCAGAGATCTGCTTTGAAGAATCCCATGGGAGCCAGCCCTGGACAAAGCAGGGATCCAGTACAGTGATTGATGTTCGAGGACCACCTTCTCCAAGCTCAACAAATAGTCCACCCTGACCATCAGGAAGTCAATAAAAAGTAGTAGGAGACCCATATGTTAAACAAGGACCTCCTGACAAACTTGGACGTAAAAATGAAGCATGCAAGAGGTGGGAGCAGGGATCCCGGAGTAACACAGAGACACTATCCAAATGTGCAGGGATGGAGTTACGAGAGTCAAAACCCACCTGGAGTTGAATCTGGTAAGGGACATAAAAGGCATCAAAGTCTTCTTCAAGGACATCAGCAACAAAAGGAAGATCAAGGAATGTTGCATATCTCAATGTTAGTGGGTTAATGGGCTGTAAAAGTTCTTCTCAGGTGCAAATATGCCTAAGGTCTATATTTAGGAGTCACCTTCTGCCTGTTTTTACCAAGGATGAAGTCATGCAACAAGATACTATCAAAGGCATGTTATTTCCAGGGTAGATGCAGTGTCCTCCTTCAGCTGTTAGCTCTCTACACATCCATGGGATTTATCAGTAAAGGCAGGAAAATCTTAGATTGCTATACAGAAATCTTCCTCACACACACAGGCAGAGATGTGCGGTGCATTCCTAGGATGCACAATTACCATAAATTTCACTGCTAGTAAACATCTGATACAGAACTACAATCTGGATGGCACAACAGATTACACTAAATCAAAGCCCAGTTGTTCACCCTTTTTTTCAGCACAGTCAGCAAAGCAGATGCAACCCATAAATCCCAAAGAAACATATATATGCACACACACATGTACAGAAGGCCCACTCCAAGTTGGAAATTCTGCACAACATGGGAGTAGACTAGACTTCAGTATAAAAAGAGTTTATGCTTGACCAAAACATACCCATGAATCAGTTTTGGCTCAAAAGACCCACTGCAAGAAGACAAATCACCCACAGTGCATCTGAGTACTAA
>VZTO01001168.1:1128-23017 GCA_013400615.1 Syrrhaptes paradoxus | reverse complement strand
TTTTTTTTTTTTTTTTTTAAATCTTTTTTTCATGCCTTTAGAAACCTATTGTCTTTAAAAAAAGTGCCTGAAATTTCTGATTTGCTCCATCTCTCCCAATTCCTTCACTTTCCTTTTCTTCACAACCTGGAAGCATTACTCCTGAACATACAAAGTGCCTTATAATCACNCATATATATGCACACACACATGTACAGAAGGCCCACTCCAAGTTGGAAATTCTGCACAACATGGGAGTAGACTAGACTTCTGTATAAAAAGAGTTTATGCTTGACCAAAACATACCCATGAATCAGTTTTGGCTCAAAAGACCCACTGCAAGAAGACAAATCACCCACAGTGCATCTGAGTACTAATGATGTCAGGAGCAAAGGCTGCATGACATCTCAGAAAAGCACGCTCCACTCCCTCCCAGTACCGCTAGGAGATCACCATGCTTACCGACACGTCTTGTTTTCAGAACCCTGAACTTGCATAGCCTTTTCAAAGTTTCTGGAATTAATGACTGCAGTGCAAACATTCTGCTTCTTTAGAATAAACATGCATGGCTGGTGAATGCCTCATTTATTTACTGCTTCTTAGAAACCGATGTGGTAGGGCTTATTGTTTGTTTTTTTAATAAGAAAGGGAGTTCAAGAATTCAGCTTATGTGATAATTATGTTGCATTCTGTTGATCTGATTATAGGTGAAATTTCTTGCTGTCATGGCCAGTTCCTTGGCTCATGGAAATGAGCATGGCTCCATTTTCTCCAGTGGAGCTAAATTAATTTACACCTGCTCAGGATCAGAGCCTGCCTGTCTGTTTCTGACATTTAGAATATGAATTCATACAGCTGTATGACATCAAGAGTCACTAGACAAGCACAGCACACACCAAAATATTTGTCATTTGAGACATTCTGCTGCAGTAATGCACCTCCTCCTGGGCCTCCCCATTCTCATTACTCTTCCTATGCATTCCATCTAAATTCATTTTTTCCTTCAAGTTCTCCAGCTACATTTACATCTTGNTTGTTAGAACTCAATAAAAGCAACAGTACACTCATAGCAACACTAACAATATCACTACACCAACATCGGTAAGAACAATACCACTGTCTAACACAAGCTCTATCCCTTCTTCCTCTCATCCTCCTCCCTGCACTCCAAAGGCTCAGAAGCAGCCACACCTGGAAGCCTTCCAGCTGTGAAACCCAGAGATCTGCTTGTGCTCTGGGGGTAGGAACAAAAAGGTCTGTGTTTGGAGACATTCCCCTGTTCTGCCTCCCCAGGTATCCTTGAGGCACTCTATGCAAATCAGTCAGTGGTAAGTAGGGTAGCATGAACTAAATTCTGTATTCAGGACTGGCATAAAAAGCAGATAATTAATCAAGGCGGGGGAAAGAGAAAGAAACTTTGCTTTTTTCTATGTATTATTCAGATAAAACTGAGCTGGAGAAAATTATTAGTGTGCGTCTAATCCCCACAACTTGAGCATACCTGCGGTTCTGTTCCGGTTAATCATGATATTTTGTCCTTTTTCTTGGTTCAGTTTTTGCATAAATCAAAGCAGAACAAAACATACCAATCGGTCACTGATAAATAGCAACATATCATTTACCTTGAAATAATTATAATCTGGTGGAAAATGCCATATTTTTCTCTTTTCTCCTCAAAATTAAATTCCCTTTGCTACTGGCAATTTAATGTAAAGAAAAAAGAAAATAGCCACTGTTAGTGTAATATCCCACTGTATTTTTGTTCTTCAGCTTCAAAGGCAACCTGCCAGCTCACACAGAAAACAAAGAAAGGTAACTTTTGCAAACTGTATTAAAAGCAATCAGTAATAATGGCCCCAAAGCACCACAGCTCCTAGTTGTCTTATTGCACTATTTGGGGGCTATTACTGTAGCATTTTATTAAGTAAGGATCATTAGCAAACCTTGTTTTCATTCTTATGTTGTGTTACCTTTACACAGGATGTTTACTGCAACTGTGTGCTGCCATAGCGTGCCACAAGATCCTTCTGACTTCAATCTGATTTTTGGATACACAGGAGGTCAGAATTTTTCTGTAAGTGGTGAAACAAAAAGAGGCAAAGCATGCCTGCTTGCACTGAAGTGACAAAATCACGTTTGTCAAACAGAGATGGACTTTAATTTGCTGCTGTAAGTTGTGATACGTGTTATTTTCCCACTGGAGAACCAAGTGTGCATCACTTTTCTCAGCTGCGGTATGAGAAAATTGTAGTTCATGAAAACCTGGCAGGGATTAATGGGAAAAGGATACAATTTGACTTACAGTTCAAGTTATGTCTATTTTCCATTAACAGAAAGTGTTATGTTTTCAAATTAAAAATGGTCCCAAGCTGCAAAATTCAAGCTTTGTATCAACATTTTGTTCGATCTCACGTTCAAGGATCAAATTGGAAATGAAACATATGCTTAGGTTCAGCTCATTTTATATAGCCTCTGCTTAGGGATTCTAGCACTTGGGGAGTCAATGTACAGCCCCAGGAATTTGGTAAATGCTCATCGCTTGTTAGCAAAAAAGTAGAAAGTCAGAACTAACAACTGTTTGTTCTAGCTTGTGCACCATCCTGGATGGTTGTAGTAAGTACCTAGCCACCTAGAATTACATCACAGCACCTTTTCTTGATGAATCACATACAAGCTTCCAAAGGGAAATAACTTTACAAGATGCAAAAACATTATTTTCTGTATTTATAATAAAGTATATGCCACCTTGACTAGTAATACGACACTAGATATAAGAAAAGAATTGCCCTTGAAGTCAAGGAGTAATGTACACATTTGCTATTTTTTGTAAAACCTTCATTTAAAGAAAAGGAATTTCTCTGATTTTTGACAGATGCCACTGTCGCCATGGGATCCCACTAGACGTTTTTGTCTTGCATAATGACTGCCAAGGAAATGTACACATGGTATTACACAAGCAATTAAGATGGATAATTCTTAAGGAGAGGGATGTGCAATGCCCGAGAGTTAGCAGGCTAGACATGAGGCCCCCATTAGGAATAAGCTCAACTTAAACCATCTGAACAGTTTCTCTGAAATGGATCTCAAGTACATGCAAATGCTCATGTAAAATTTTGCATGAGGTCTTTACTGTTAGTTCACAGCAAATGTATTTAATTCAAATTTTCTTAGAGCTTGTATTAGAAATACATAAAGCCAAGCAATTAAAACAACATGTGATTACTTACAGGAGGCCTGCCCAGCACGCAGGTTTTTCACACCTGAAAATTGGCAAGTCAACCTCCAGCCAGGCTTTGTAAATCTTGTTTCATTAACGTCTTCTCTACTGAATTTTTGTCTTAAACCAGAAAATAATTTGAAATATTGGCAGTGTTCTTGGTGTTGCTGTTGGGCCATCTCAGCCCACTAGCAGCTCTGTGCTCAGACAGTGGTCACACTTCACAGATTTTCAAAAGCAACTAGCCTTATGCCTAGTCCCTTTCTTGACTTTGGTCTGAGTGCCTTCCCATTATACACATCCGATATACGATGGATGTGCATCTTAGCACTGAACTGTAGACAATGGGAGAGCTATAAACATATAAAAGTAGCATTTCTGTTAAGAACCTGACAGGGAGCTTGTCCATCAGCCACAGAGGCTGTAAGGCTTAACGAGACGTGTGGTACTCTGAGATAACGCACGCCTTGCGGGTGTTGTGAAGTATGAGGCAGAAGCAAACGCTTTTAGTGACCTGCCTGTCTTATCTTACAGTAACATACACACCTTAGAATATCCTACAAAACTACAAAATAGCTCCAAACTCACTGAAAATTAAATATATATTTTTTTAATTTAACAACTAAATGAGAAGAAATGAGGTGCATAATAATTAAATGGCCAGCAAAGAGCAAATAGCTTATGAAATGTTACATTTCTGGACTGCTGAGGAGAATAATAGGCAGGGTCACAGGTGAATGAAATAAAATGTCACGTACATTCCTCATGCTGTTCAAGCACAGCAATTTCCCCAAATGGTTCTTCATTAAACCAAAGAGGAAATAATGGAAGAGATAGTTTGGAAAGATTTTTTTTTTCTTTTTTTCATGCACCTTAATATTTCTCAAGACATGCTCCTATTTATAATTCTGATCAGCATTTGGAATGCCATAGTTAACTTTACTGGATCACACCACAGCCCTGTCCGGTCATAAATTTTGCAGCCTACAAATTAATTCATATAGATATCTGCAACTAGAATAATCCAATGTTTCCAATAATCTGTACATCAAACAAAATTTAGTGGGTTCAAGTTTTCTGGAAAATACGGAATCCTTTACTAAATCACCACTTCTCAATTCTTAAACAACTGTAAGTAATTTGTCAACCGGCTCTGAAATCTTTCAATCCTGGATGATGTTTAGCAAGTATCAGGGACTGCTCCAGATTTACAGTGCTTTGTCTTTTGCATTTGTGAAAAAAAACCAAACAAACAAACCCCAAACCAAACAACCTTGGCCTCTTTGCCCTATCTATAAATAAATATTGGTTTTGGTTGGCATAGCTGTCCAAATATTGATTGCAACTCCACTTTTAAAAATATGTCACCAGACGACTTGTCTTAATGTCTTCTTGAAGCAGTGGGTTTCACATTAGTGAAGCACTTCGCATTCAAGAGAGACTTCCTCTTATACTTTCTGTGAGTAACAGGCATTTAAAATTCATATGCAAGACTAAAATACAGCTTTGATACAAGAGCAGACGAATGAATGAACATCTCAACATTCAAAAACCACAACTGCAAGGCTGTGCATAGTAAAAAATTATTAAAATCTTACTTTAGCTGTAAGGATGCATCATAAATTCACCTCTAATATTTATGCAGTTATTTCATATGATATTATTTATTTCACAGTATATTTTCTGATAAATAGTACCTTGTTCAGGGGCAAGATCTCTGGAGACAGGTGATATCTTTTCCTGGACCAGCTGGTACAGCTAGAATACTGAGCAGGGCTTTGGGATATATACAGTCTTCTTCAGTTCGATCTAAAACCAAAAACTTCTCCTTTTTAGGAGTTTCCCATTATGAAAGAAATTAAGAAAGCTTTTCTAGGAGCTTTATCAATGAAGAAGACAGTTTCGCAGACATTTGTATAATGGGTTTGAGAGATGATATGGATTTTCTGATGTTTAATCAGGCTTGAGCTCATAATGCAGTTTGGGACATTTGAAAGGTCTCTCTTCTACCCTGCTACCTATTAATGACATTTGTGGAAATATATGTGGCAACACATGGTTAAAGTTGGCCCTGTGGGTTAGGAAGTTACTACAGGGATGTGACAGATCAGCAAAGACACAGACATGGTGCTGTTGCATGAGACTTATTTCCATACAAAATCAGAATAAAAAAAAAGTGAGCTCATCTCACACTCTCTGACAGGCAAAGTCTGCTGATAAAGCGGGAACAGGAACGCGGAGCAGATACATAGTGATGAACACCGGGTAAGGACTTACAGAGTAGAGAATAGAGTGACATGTCCCTTTGTTAAATCTGCTTCTCTTTGTGCTCTCTATATCATTTTATTTCATGCTCCTGTAACTATCAGTTTTTCTCCTGTACGTTCTGAAAGGCAGAGAGATATCTTTTAAAGGCTCTTTCAAGAGGTTTTTGGTAACCTATTTTATGTGATCATTAGCCTTCATTACATTTCCATCAACTGATTTTCACATTATTTAGCTTCATTTTTTTGCTCACTGGGACTGTGAAGAAAGAAATGCACCTACATCCAGGTTCGCTTTCTGTATCCTAAACCCAAACACTTTCAATAGATTAAAGGTGGTTTTTTTCCTTTTTTTTTTTTCTTCTCCCCCATGGACAGAAAACTTCATATTTACCAGTATTTTAGAGCTGAAATATTTGAAACTTGTTATCATTTTGCTTGTTCTGCTTTGTTGCTTTTTTTTTCAAGAGCAATTATACCCCGAGGTGCAGGACACAGTAGGGGTTACAGCATTTTTGATGCAGTGTAACTGGTGTCTTATGTAACAAGACCATCTCCTCCCAGGCTTTGCTTCACTTTGTTTACCCCAGCAATACAACCCAGCATCTGATTTGCTTTCAGCACTGCAGCTGTATTTTAGTCTAAAGGCTTTAGGGACTTATCTATAAACAACTCCCAAATCTCTCTCCCATTAAATAATCCCCATTGTGTTCTGGGAAGGATTTTTTTTCTGAGTGCTGATTAGCAAGGTAGCTGAGTAGAAGTAGTTTCCTTTCAACCTTCCTACTGATTTATTTGCGGTAAGACCACAACGCCATGCTTGCAACACCACAGCTATTTCCAAGAGATAGAAACTTGATGTCATAAACAAACGTGAGCTTATAGACAAAAGCCATCAAGAAAAAGCCCGTTATAAAGAGGAAAGTAAAAATAAGCTCTTCCTCATGCCATTATTAACTAGTGGTAAGCCATGAATCACCTGTGTCTAATACTATGAGAGCTCATAACTTATGTAGACTCTCCCCCAGAGATGACAAAACAATAATGTTTTAAAGGTATTTGTTTTATGGTTTCCTGATTGATCAGGCTGTGATCTGATATACTATTACCGTGATTACAGCAGAGGGCATTGGCAAGCGTAAACAATATAAGGGCAAACAGACTGACACATCGAACATAGCCCATTTACCACGCACACAAAATGCACAGTAAAGAAATACGTTGCTTCAGAGCTTTTGAACCACTTATGAACCATATTCTGTGTGCAAGAGAGGGTGCAAACGCACTTCATTTGTAGTTGACTCTGGAGTCACTACAATATCATGGTTTTGTTGACAAAGTTTGGAATGGTGAAAAGGCAAAATACATTTTGTCTTATAGCTGCTGCCTTCTGGGTCCTGTTGTGTGCTCCCAGGGGAGCAGGAGCTTGCTGCCTGCCCCAGCACATATGGATGTGGGGGAGGCTCTGGGAGTAGGGAGTGGGACAGGGAGCGGGAGCTGGCAGCTAGGACATGCATACAGCTTGGATTATCCCAGGAGGCATGGGGGATGTGCTTGAAGAAGGGAGGAAACCCAGAGATGACTCCTCATAGAAATGAGATGAGTTCTTAAAAAATCTGTAGAGCTCTCTGAAAAGTTTGTTGCAGCCTACAAAGCCCCTAATAGCTGATGGGTTGGAAAGCAATACTGAAGTAGTGGTGCTTTTGTAATGACATCCTGAAGGATTTATCTTTCCCAGACATTTTTAGTTGATCTGTCTTGGCCACCAACTTTTCTCTGTTTAAAATTATTACTTCATTCTAGTTCAGTACACGGGATATAAATATGTATATGTGTGCAATGTATACATGTGTGTATACATGTATATATAGAGAGAGCATATGTAGATTCTGGTTTGGTATGTTTTTAACAAAATCTACCTCCAGAGATGGAAAATTCTTTCCTGTTTTTCAGCATGTTAATTTTTAAGAAAGGTTAGGGCAGTTCAGCTTCATGGCTTCTAGATGGTTGGAGGTCCAGCCATGGTATACAGTAAGAACGCATTACTGTCTGGTTAGAGTAAATGCCTGTTGGGTTCAAAAGGCAAGTCAATTGGGTTTGTTCTTTTTACTGTAATTGCCATTTTATAAAGATTAATCATCACAGCGTTTGTCTTTCCATTACCTTATGAGAATCATGTTTAAGTAAATACACAAATTCTACTGAAACCAAGTCTGGGTTGCAGGTCAGGTGGGTCTCCTGCAGCAGGTCTCACCCTGGGTCCAAAGTGTGCGTAGTTCTGTCTCCCACATAAGCTTCCCCATTTCAGTGACAGATGTCTACAGAGATCCAAAGACTTACTGATGAGAGACAAGTACGAGAGGAAAACTGGGGAAAAGAAAGACTTCAGCCTCCTAACTGTGCAGACAACCTCAGCCCAACGTTTATCATTCTTCAAAGCGTAGCTGGGTCTCCCAGTAAAGGACTGTAAAAAGGTAGTACCTTCAAACGCTTTTCTATTCTACTGTTTCTACACAAAGGAACAGTGTTGGTGTGTACTTCAGGCTAGATCCAACAAAGGGCTTGGGTGCACAGAAGTTAAATACTGCAGTATTTGCTCTCCTAGAATGAAATACGGAAACCTGTGCACGTACAGCCATTGGATTTTGGTGTTTCAGAGCAGCACAGAGCTGCTGGCAGACAGATGTGTTGTTAGCTCTCAGGGACTCTACAGTGTCCACAAAGGGACTGTGCAGACTGACTACTAGAGCTTAGGCCTACACAGAAATGAATAGGAAGTATTTCACAGGCAGACACAAAGCAGAGAGTAAACGGTTTTTGCAGTGCAAGTGTGACATGAATGGAGTTCCCTGGGGATGCCTGCTGGGACTTGCTGCTCGTCGCCCCCAGCCAGGAGTCGTCAGTGAGGTGAGAAAGCTTGAAAATGACACTACATTGTTCAGAGAGGCAAGGTCGAAGGCTGATGGTGAAGAGCTATAGAAGAACCGTACAAGACTGGACGATAAAGCAGCAGGTTAAATTCAGTGTATATTCCGCGGCTGTTTACCTTGATTCAGTACAAGATTTAGGGGGCATCAAATGAAGATAACAGGAATGAAGTTCCAAATGGCTGGTTGGATGGAAGTGGCTCCTCATGCCAGGCACTGTACATCTGTGGACCTTATTGCCGATGGATGTTATGCAAGCTAAAAATTGACAGCTTTTCAAAAGAGTCTGGCTAAGTTCATGGCCGAGAAATTCAATCGAAATAACTACAGACACATCGGTCTCAGGAAGTCTCCTCAGCTAACTGCAGTCTGAGAAGGTGTAAGACACAAGATCATAGGTGCTGCTTCTGCTCTTTCCTAGGGACCCATGTATGGCTACTCCTGGTGACACCATACAGACTTGGTGGACCCCAGCCCTGGTGCAGCACGGCCTCTGCCACCCGCGGAGGAACGTGTTCTGCTTCTGCTGGAGTGCAGAGCCCAGGCACGTCCCAGCGCTTGGCCCTGGGGCAGGGGCTAGAGGTGCTGCAGGGCCAGGGGGGACCTAGCGAGGCCAGGAAGGTTGGCCAGGGTGGAACAGGCAGGAGCAGAGTGATATTGGTTGTAATTCACTGTCACACAGATTTAGAACTGGACATGATTGTGGTATGGGTACCAGGGCAATAGCACTGGCACTGGTACAACCCACCACTGCTGCCAACAGGCTCTGGCGGTGGAGCTTGTTGGGGAGTAGAGCCAAAAATGAGGCCCTAGTGCACGCCAGGACAGCTATACCCGCTGACTGCAGAAGCCATGGGAAGCTGATCTACCCTGCGGCTTATTAAACTACGTCAAGGGCCATGTCAATGCCAGAAATAACTCAAACTGGAAGCCATTCCTCACTACCTTACAGCTTCATTTGCACTTAACTGCATCTGCCGTGATGCCCCTGCTGGAGGAGCAGCACAGGAACTCATTCTTCATATATGAGATGCTGACTATGCAAAAACAAATCTGGCACAACATTAAGCAATGAGAAACTATATATGGAATGGGAATTTAAAGTCAAATTTAAAATTAAGGGCTTCAAAACCAATTCTTGTCTCCAGTCTTACAAATTATGCAGCCTTCAGTATCAGCTTAAAGAAGCAGCAGTTCTTGACAGCAGTTAACCTCTTTTTTCATTACTGGGGCTCCTCCAGTTCCTCCAGATCAATAGCACTCCTATGTATCTCTATAAATCTGAGTAGCAGATCCATTCTCATAAAGTTGACCCCCATCTTACTATTCTGCTGAAAAGCAGAATCAAAAAAGTATTTTAAGGGATATTTGAAACAGGGAGATTAAATTCTCTCCTAGTTATACCATAAACAAAAGCCAAAAAAGAATACTACATCCCTTCGTAAATGTTTTTACCCTTGAACTTCCTCAGATCATAGTTATTTTTGTCATTTCTTTTCACATTGCTTTTTGCAATTCAGAAAGTTTTTTAATGTGAATTGACCAGGTGCCTATATTCGTAACCTATTAAAAAATTAAGCCCCTTTAGTTTATACAACTGACATTGTTTTTACATTTTGCAGTTTACTTTTAGAAACAGCCTGGGTAATTAAATGAGGCAATCCAAGTCTGCTCTTCTTCCCAGTAAGTTTCAAAAGATTTTTTTCAAGATCTTTTATACCAGCATAGAGTTGATCCTTCTATGCTGTAAGGACTAACGTGTAAGTTAAAGCAAACAGATTTTTCACTGATCAATGGATATTTTTAAAAGAAAAAAAGCAGAAGGGAATGCATATATTGATTTTAAGTTTCTTTCCAGATTGATTTTACAACATTTATAACCTGATCAAATTTAATATGATAATTTCATTTTAAAATTCAGTTACACCTTATATTAATATTTTCTATGTAGATACTTCTCAAATGGAGGAAACCAGGCTGCTTATGTACGTATGCCTTCTCATCTTTCTAAGGGTTCTGTAGAAACTTTGTTGCAGCAGACAGAATAATAAAAAGCCTGTTTTTCAAGCTAGCTGGCAGTTGAATACATCATTAAGTATAAATGTAGGTAAATGTACTTCAGCTGAATGTAATTTATCTACTCAGTTAAGTCAAAAAGCAAGTTGCTACAGAATAATTTACAACTTGATTATTTGTTAGATGATGAGAAGGAAACAAATGCAATACTTTGGTCTCCTTTTATTAGGAACATTAAAAAGAAACAGCATATCTTTCAAATGACAACAGAGCGGTTTTTGACAAGATACTGAAGCAGTCAGATGATATATACAGATTTGCAAATAAATTTTGTTTAGTAGCAGGGCTTCTTTCATGTGCAGAAGCCATTAGGATTGCTATGTCCATTTTTTGGAGCTATAGGTTTGCTTCTGCAAGTAACACATCCATGGAATTAGTATTATTATTATTAGTAATATTAGTATCATTAAATCTGATTAAAGAATAATGCTCTAACAGCAGTTGTTGAACTAGTCCATTGATAATAATTATCTTCAAGGCAGCTAACAGTAGTCTGAAACACCTGTACCATTGCTATCCAAGAAGTGGTAACAAGAGGAACACTGACTTTTGACTCTGGTTCTGCTTTTAACTCACTGTGCAACCTCCAGCAAGTCACAACTCCTGAATATTATCCCCTGCATTTTTGAATGACTGCAGGAAGTAATTCAGAAACTTCTGGACCATGCAAATGGAAATCCCTCACGTGGCTCGTCAGAGGATGGATCCCTTCCAGTTCTGCCCATGGCACTGGCCCTCAGACCCCTTTTCCCACTTTGCCCATCAAAATTTGAATAATCCAGCAAGGGACCCATGTATCTAAGCACTTCCTAACACTTGTGAGGCTCAGCTGAGCACTGCGGATTTTGGGAAACGCACACAAGCATCCGCACTCTGCCAAGAGCGGGGCGAGCAGCCCGACCTCCGTGTTGCACAGCTCCACCGCACCGGGGCTGGCTGGGGCATCCGGCAACTGGCACACAGACAGACACCTCCTGGCTGAGGGGATGTGGGGGTTGCAATTACTTACCAACTTTTCTAAAAAAAGCTCTAACTAGCAACAAACCAGAGCCCACTGTAGCCTAGGAAACCGCTGTGAAATAACCACAGAGCAAGTGAGCACAGCCCCTGAGCGAGTTACATCTGTAGCAGATGTCAACATCTGGAAGTTGCCTGGAAAGGTACCCAAAAAACCTGCGGCTTCTCACTACTGGGCTTTTGAATGGACTAGATAACAACCAGGAGCTTGGCCCATGGCTGTAGCGGAAATCAGGGGCTTTGCTCTCTTCCGAGAGTGGGGCTGCAGTGGGAACACGACATCAGTTCTAACTCAGAGCCTTAGATGTATTTTCAGCTTACAAGTAGTTGTTCAAAATTTATATGACAAGTTATGCACTCCATAAAACTTTAGAAAATGGCCCTTGACCCAGAAAGAACATGTTAAACAAAACAGCTGTAAAAGAAAGAATGGTATACACAGGCTGCATGCAAAGGAAAGGTAATATAGTTTGGACACCTTTAAGCAGATCTCTTCGCTATCAGAAAGCTGTGATTTGCGCTTTTTTTTTGTTTGAATTGGGTTTGTTTTTTTGTTTTTGATTCAGGTTTTGTTTTTGTTTCTTTTTTCCCCAAATGTAATTAAATCTGAATTTCAAAGCTTTAGGATGTTCACTGGGAACACCTCCTCCCACACCGTGCCCCATTTCAGGATTTGACAGACTTCCCCACCTACTCATCTCAGCAGTCCTGTTTACCTCAACAAAAGCTTTAAAAAGCTGCAAAGCATTTCCTAGCACTCAGAAGGACTCAGCACCTTTTGGATACAAATATACCAAAGCTCAAGATCAGGAAACCTATAAATTCTTCAGTGCCATCAAGCAGTTCTGAACCTACATGCCTTTACCATGTGCAGCCTCTGCTCATCTTTATTTGACTCCTACATTTCCTAGCCAGCAAAAGCTTTTTGTAAACACACAAAACTCTGGCAACTTCACCTACTCTGAGCAATGCTCTTCACTACAAATATTCTCTTTGCTTTCAATGGTGTCATTTTTGGAGTAAGATACTGTTGGATGTGATTATTTCTTCTATTTGACCGCCAGGAACAGAACCTATGATTGCCTATCACAGAATAATACAGTAGAGAATCAGAATCTGTATTTTCATTTGAAAAGCCATTCCTTTAATATTTTTCTCAGTCTCTTTCTCCCTTCTTCCTGCAGTGGAAAATACCAGTGTCCTAACTGCGCACACACTTATTTGAAATATATAAAACACAGAAATTTGAAGTTACAATGACTGCAAACAGAAAATCTGACATCAAAGATTTCCTGCAACCAAATGAAGCAGAAGTTCTTATGAGCAAAAACAATATAAATTCAGCAAAGTTTGGATCTGGACTTAAACTCTGGATTTAAATCACGAGAGCCCCTGGATTTTATTACTTGGTAATGTAATAAACTGTGGAATTTTGCTCCAAAGACCCATCTCTCTGATGAATATTGTTGGGAATACCCATTACCTGAGCGTAGCTCTGGGATACACGGTACATTTAATTACTGTACTTGCTGAACTTTTTGAACTGTGGTAGGAAAACAGATCAAACAACAGGCAAAAGGAGAAGAGCTGTTTAAACCTATTTCCTTAGACATCTTTCATACTGTAATACAAGAGAACAGGGATTTGTTTGAATAAAGATTTTTATATACATATATAGCATCATGGTAATTTTTTTCAGATGAAGCTCAAGGCTGATTATGTATGAAAGGGAAATTATTCTCTCACCCAACAGAGGATGGTCTCTGAAGATCAGAATATCAACAGAGAACTGTGGTAAAATTCCTTAGTTGTCAAAGACTACACTATACATGGGCTGTAAATTAATGGATTTTGGTTCTAAGTACAGATGCTCTTGCCATTCACAGAAAACTAAACTTACTCCAAACATCACACTCCAAAAAGAAGAAACGTTGAAGATTTACTTTCTTTCTAAAATTATCTGACAGCTTCACTGTTTAATGACATACAGCCTGTCATTCCTCAGAAAGCCACAGCTGCTGCGTCACTTGAATTTTACTAATGCACTATTCAAGTAATTAATAAAACCATACAGATGGACCAGGCTTTATCAGAAACAACATCAGCATACACAAAACCTTACATCCTGCTCACTTATGATACGTCGCCGATGGCTGACTAAGAATACCAGAGTAGATATTAGCTGTGCCTGTGCAGCTGAGTCAAGGCTGTATATGCTAATATGACATTTTCTTTACTTTTGACTTCCTAGCTCTTCATCCACAATACTTTTGTAACAGATTTTGAAAAGCAACTTATTTATCTGTAGAAAAACTAACATTATTTCAGAAATAGTTTACAGGTCTTAATTATGATTTCTTACTCTTCTGAGGCCATACAGTATCAAGAGGGTTTAGCTGTAAGTGTTGAGGACCACAGACAAAATAATATGAAGAAATAATCTCTAAAATGAATTTTCTTTTACATATGAAGCACATGGTTGTCTTGTTTAGCTTACCAAGCTGTGTTTGTGACTGTTGAACTGCCTCATGGATTCAACACATGGCTCTATTCAAATGTCAGTGCCACACACCAGCTACTTTTTTCATGAATGTTTCTCACCTACAGTTTGACCAAAGGTTTTAAAGAAACGCAGTACAAATGCGGTCCCTCTCAAAATACCCGTGTCCCACTGTTGCAGTCACCTACTAGTTGTAGTAAGATCTCCCATTCTGAGACCACTTTCCATCTCAAAACAAAATGCTGCCTATTGGCTCACCTGAAGGAAAGAAGAATGTATCCCTACTGATGCAGAAACTTTCTGTTTTGCTTTGTAAAATCCTCACATCTCTTATGATGGATACTTCAGGTTGCTCATAACTTAGAGGCAAACCCTGACATGCCAGCCACTGGCAACAGGGAACGTCTTCACCTTCTAACACACTAAACTGGGGTCAGCTTTCATAGGAAAACTCTTTTCTCTTCAATGTCAGATTATGTAAAATGCAGATTGAGGAAAAACATAACAGCAGCTTATCTGAATGAAGAGAAAGAGATCCTCCTCCATGACACTCATTTATATTTCTGCGTACCAGTTTCTGTCTCTGTTCTGACCCACGTGTTTGTGCACATGCTGGGCTGATTCTGCAGCACCTCCTCTGCCAGCCCTGCCTGGTGTGGACACAGCAAGGTGACCCTGTCCAGACAGGCTGCTGGGCAACAGGGAGCTGCTGTCTTCCCACAAGACCTGGTCAAGCTCCCTTACAAGACATTTAATAAGGGTGAAAGCAGATGACAAGAACTTAACTTTTTGCCTCTGGGCAAAAGCCTAGGGCAGCCCTGGAATTTACAAGGGCACCAGCTGCTAGAAAGACTTAAAGAGAGGCAGAGCTGAAGAAAGCAGCTCCCCGGAAGGTGAATGCAGCCCAGGGCACAGCTGGGAAACAGACAGACATGTCGCTGAACATGTGTCACAAATTTGAAATACCAAGATTTCAGCTTCGCTTGGAGGAACTCTGGACCCAGAGGGAAGGTCTCCGACTGAACTACCAGCCCCTCTCTCTCCCTCACAAAATAATCCATAAAAAAATGCTCCCACAGCCAAGGTCAAGAGAAAAAAAAGACTAAAAGGGAGGTGACGAGGTTTTCCCTAGTCACTAACTACTGCCAGTGTAATCCTGTCCCTGCACCCAACTGCAGACAAAGTCCAGGTATCCCTGGCTGGCAGAAGCTGCTATAAGAATGGCCAAATTCAATGCTCTTCTTCCCTTGTAGCACATCTTTACCTTCATACACAGCAAAATCTGGTGCCCAACACATCCCAAAGTACGATGGAAGTAAAGAGCTTAGCTCTGAAAAGGCTGTGTTGGCTCCCAGGACGCCTGCCGAGGCAGCGTGCAATCTGTGCGCCTGTTTTCATACTCTTGACACCAGAGGAGAACAGAATGAGGGACATTACATCTGAAACAGCAAATGTAGGGCCTTTGAGTCACCACCCAGAAGCATCTTTTTATAGATGAAAACTGCAATCGTTTTGACAAGCAAAGCGTAGTTGGGTGTTTTTGGTATAATTTGACTTATCTGGGTTTGCTTTTTATAGATCCCTTTCCTGCCCACAGCGGCAATTTCCTGTTTACTGCCTTTCCCAAGTAAGACATTGTTTGTTTCCGTTCCTAATTAAGACATTAAAAATTACAGCAGTGTTCAGGCCGTACAGGCTTTAGAGGTACAGTTATTTGGTTCTTACAGACAATGGGGAGAGAGAGAGAGAAGGGAAAACATTTATTTGTTGCATCACAGCAAATGTGTTCTCCAGAAGTAAAATAACCTAAATTCTGACTTTTGGATTTGATCTCGGCTGTAGAATATTGCAATGTTTTTAGTGCTCTTATGTAAGTCATTCATTCACAGAGAATAAGGTAGAAGAGAAAGCAATCAGACTACACAGTGCACTGCTTTGCTAAGCTCAGTATATTGTTTAACACTACTGCTCATGTAAGTGCAATATTTGCATAATCATTCATGAAAATATTTGACTTACTAATTGTGAAAATATAATAACTATAGTTTTGAAAAGCTATAGCATGCTTAAGGTCTTCCAATCTTAGTCCAATTTACTCTTGTCTGGCTTCAGTTTTCAGACACTGGTTCTTGTTAAACTCTTATATTATTAGGTTTTACAATTCTCTGATGGATCAAAATATCCTTTAGCACCTTCCCCAGGAAGGGGATCAATGATGCCTCAGTCTCTTCTGTTTACTTAAATGAATTGAGCAGTTTAGCTTTCCAAGGCATTTTCTCCAGCTCTAGCATAAATTCTGTGGCTCTTATCTGATCCTCCTCAAATTTTCAGCTGTTCTCAGTCATGACATCCCTGCTCTCACATCTAGGGATCAGCTGGTCCTGTTGCATCATCCTGGGAGTGCATGGGGAGTTACATGGCCCTTACGACCCACAGATCCCTGTCAAGGTCACCACTTTCTTAAATGTAGTCCTGTGTTTGGGAGGTAGTTGTACAACTGTGCACGTAGATTAAAGCGCATTTTTTTTGTGATGTCAGTTGCTGGGAATGACTACATCTTTGTTTACAGTTCCCGACAGTCTTTGTGACATCTACAAGTTCTATGACGGGTCATTTCCCTTCACCTCCGGGTCATTGATTACAATGTGGCTTTGTACCAATGTCTATGAAAGTCCAGTGAAATCACTCCCATCCAACATCATTTCTCATTAGCAACTGCTTTTTGACATCTGTTCAGTACATTAGACTGTCATAAGTTATGAAGTCAAACCCCTTGCAATAAATCATAGTGTATCGTTTCTACCCAATTACATTCATCAACCAAACATGTCATTACGTCTGAGATTTAAATCAAGTTTTGTTGACAAGATCTTCTCTTTATGAAGTCATGCTGCCTGAAATTGATTACTTTCTTGCCCTGTAAGTCTTTATTAATTTGATTTCATTGGCACTTTCTCGTTTTTGTCAGGGACAGGTGTCAGGCTAACCAGCATATAGTTACCTGGGGCATACTGCTTGACATTTTTAACAGGGAAAAGATACTACACACTGCAACAACAGCCAGCACTTCATCACTCTTGTTATTTTCATTTTACCAGAACTTCCTCTGCTCTAAGATTTATTAGAAAGAGCATCAGCAGACTTCAGATCTCCTTATCTATCTCTTTCAGGACTTTTGAATATATGTTATCAAATCTACTTATTGAGATATATTTAAGCCAAGTACACATTTCTGCAGTCCTTTCAAGTTAGTAAAAGGGTGGAAAGTCTGCATGTGAAATAAACTGCCTTCTGCTACTTTATTCCAAATACAGAGCTAAAACACTTACTGTGCACTATTAATAATTTTGCTGACTAGATGAGACTACCAAACTTAGCCTTTCTTTAGCAATGGATGTACTCATCTTTGTTATTCTTATTTCCTTTAGTTTTTCATACATTTGGAAGCCATGAATATTTATTTAGCTCAATCTTTAATTTATTTTATTGATTTTCTATACTTCACAAATTCTAATGGATATTATCTTTTTTCCTTCACCCTATTTGCTATATTCTGCCTTTTATTTCTGTTTTATGTCTGTTTTATAACTATAACCCAAAGCTGGTTTTTACACTGTATCTACTATGGTCAAGAATTATGTTTCTTGAATAATCATTACTATATACTAATTAATCTCAAAGAGTCCATTTTTCATTTTAAGAACACTATTTATGTAATATTTATATTTACATTTGAGAACATGTAACACCCATGCTGCAAATTTAGAGACCATATTTTGTAAAAATATTCTTTTTTTATTGTGCTGAGGTGAACACATGATACATTTTGTACCATTTGATGTTTATAGAAGCAGTCATACTTGCACAATCTTGCCGAAGGAAGTGCCTCAGAAGGCAAGAACAAGCCTGGTAGCTTCGGCCTGTGCACTTCAAGATTATGATCACTGCCTACTGTCCATTTCAAAATATTCATAAACCAGCTCCCTTACTAAAAATCTTTTATAATACAATTAAAATAGTTTTCTTCTTTGTCTCCCTAATTCAGCCTTGTTCCATGAAGAACTTAACCCATATAGCAGTTATTGTCAGGACAACAGGTTGAGAAATCCAGTTAATACCTCATTCCCGATTACAGAAAGTATGTGGTATTTATGCAAACTGCTGAGCATTATAAAATTATTTATAAAGAAATTTAACTCTATCTTTGTTGGAGATGGTCAGGGTTTGACCTAGACCTGCAGATGGTTTGAACGGAAAGAACCGTAACACTAGGTTTGGGCTTCCTGCGTTTAGACAGAGCACACACATAACTCGGTACCTCCAGAACTGAGTTTAGAGCTGATGCTTTAGCATAGGGAAACAAGGCTGCCATCACCCCTTTGTGCTAAACCCTACCCTCTAGTGAAGAGGACAAGAGCTGCTGCTTATTTCCTTCCGATTATACTACTTCTTACATGGCTACAAAATACAAATTCTGGTAAAATACTTCCATTAATTATATGGATGATAATAGGACCACATACTGAAGCATTTCCCTATTTCTGCATGTGGCTTATGGTCCTCGGCAGTAGTTGTTCTCATTGATAATCTTTCTAGCTGTCCATGACCATACAGAAATCTGTGACAGGATTGCAACTCCCCACCAAACTCCTTGCAGGTCCTTGGGGACTGGGTCCCATTTTTTGAGACTCTCGAACAGATACAAACAACTACAAAAGAATGTGGCAGTAGCCTCTGAAGTTATTTGAGCTGAGCCTGCACAAATACAGGGTTCTGCAAGGAGCAGTCTGAGTGAACTGGATGGCATTTCAGGGGCTCTACCATTTATAAAATAATCTGTGGTTAAAACAATCAGTCAGGGAGTGTGAGAACTAATGAGTGCTTATGTATACCTAACAGGACTCATCCCAAGAAATTAGATTTTTTTTTCTGTATTTTCTAAGGCATTTTGATGTGCAAGATTTCTGGTCACACTGACGACCACAAGCCATGTATCTCAGAATCAATGCAGCTTCACAACAGCTTTTGTTGTTACCATTTTTGTTGCTTGAGGTATCATGTACCGTGAGGGTAGTCCATGACAGCGTATTTCAATAAAGTGTCAAAGCTGTTATTAGTCTGGGATGGGACAGCACACTGTAAAGCTATCTGTAACTATTAAAAGGAAAAGCGCTTGCCATGGCTCTACCGCAGTCCCGTGCATGAGGGAAGATACTGAGAAGGGGACTGTGTCGCTGTACTTCATTAACCTCTTCCACATCTTAACCCAGATTGAAATAAGCCCTGTGGTTGATTGTTTTCTACGATCTATGCTGACTTGTGTAGCTCTCCAGCACACAAGTCTGCTGCTTTACAAACAGAATGTGAACCAGCAGCTGAGATTTCCTCCTCCCGTTGCTATGCATGGTCCACATGGCAAGCAGGGAGAATCAAGCAGGGCAGGCTGCTTCTCTTTTAATCAATTGAAATGGCACGCAGGACAGACAATAATCCTTCTGCACACCGTGTTTAAAGGAAATTAAAGCTTTCTGATGGATGAAAAATACATACAGTTGCCAACTGATTTTCAAGGCTTATAATTATCCACAGTTATAGCCAGATGAGATAAAAACAAGAATGTCCTTTTAGCTTTAGCAAGATCTGAAGGTGAAAACAATCTGTGATGGGAACTTACTACATAAAATGTGCTCTAGCAGTTTCCTTCTGTTTTTTAATTACAGATTGCTCAACAATACCCTGTATTTCCTAATCAGAGGAGCACAATCTTCAGGCCAAATATTTTTACCTTCCAAGTTATACCACTGATATTGAAACAGTGGAATGTAAGTACTTCAGTCTAGCAATTGACCTGATTGGAACCATAAAATACGCCTGAGACCAATGACAATTTGACCAGTATCAAAAACAGTACACAATTGAAAACAAAGCATCAAAATAAGAAGTTTTTGACTGCTGTTTCAGTTTTGAACAACTTCAGGCTACATGGAAGGCCCCCAAAACAAGTTTCATTTGCAAGCTACTTTCATGTGTGGTATCCAAGTTTCAAAATTCTCAATTCTGAGGTTTGTTTGGATGAGATTACATCTCCAATTAATCTAAACACATGTATTTGTCACATTATGAGTGAAAAAAATTAAAGCACTTAAAGGTTCCCACTATATTCCTCAGGAAAAAAGCATTCTTACATAGCAACTTTCTAACACTTGCTTGTTAGGTTCCCACACTAATACAACTAGACTTCTGTGCACTCTCAATTTGTTCTCTAGATAGAAATCAAAATTTAGAAGGCACAGGACAGACTAATGCTTCTCCCAGCTACTTAAACTACTGGATTTTGCCTATGATGCCATTTAAATTTACCATCCTATTAAATTAAGTTTCTGAGAGCTGAAGTGACACACAGAAAGTCCTTGATACATCAGAATAGTGGCATATCGGGAAAAGACTTGACAGCACTGATGTTCTTGGGAACATGGGACTCTTTACTTTACAGCCACCTTGCATAGGTTCAGTTTGGTTTGCTGCTCTCAACTCAGAAAAGATGTCCCCAAAATTGCAATCTCATTTTATTAAATTCAGTTTTCTGTGTTCAGTGTCAAGCTGGGATTTTCTTAGGACATTAGAACACTTGTCTAAGAGTATCATCTTACTCTTGCTGTGCTGTCCTATATACTAAAATGTCCATACTAAAACTGATATTATATAAGAAAGCTTTTGCTTACATATGCAATAGAGATAGTACTCTGTCTCCATCATGAAGAACGTGCAAATTTCTGCTTCAAAGAAACCCCAGATAAGTCCAAGATGTATTCCTTAAAGTTGATCTGTGTTGCTGCATATGTACACAATATTGGAAACAACTTTGGAAAGAGATATTACACTATGAAAATGAGTATCTAATTTTTGGTGTTGCTGGAGTAAGTACAATGCTCTAAATCTGAGCTGCAAGCCAAGGATGCCTTTCAGCTATTCCTAAAAGCTGTGGTTTTCCCCAGGTTTAACTTCAATCTCATTTTTGTTTTCTTTCCTAGTGAAAGAGAGAGAGATGTGTTGCTTTTGTTCCTCAGTTTCCAGGGCCACTTCAGAGTATTTTCTTTGCAAAATATCAGAGTTTTAGTTTGACGTTGCTCCTCCCCTTTATTTTGGCTTTCATTAGTTGAAAGGTAAAGCTGTCCTTTTCCTCTTAGTCCAGTCCAAAAATGTGTGTGCATAGATAAGAATGAATTCAACATTAGTTTCATATTTTTCTCTTAGCTGTAACGAGGTTTAATAAAGATCTCTTCATCAGGTATTTGGAATATGGTTTGAAGTTACTTATTTGTATCCCTTACAGAGCAGACATTTCTTTGAAAGTTGTTCCCACTGAGAAGGAAGGAAAGGAGAAACAAGTCAAAATGAGCACAGTGAAGCTTCATAACACACCAGGAAGTCAAAGTCTTGTGACTTTTGTAAGGACAGTATTATCCATTCAAATGCTTTTGTGTTTCATGGTATATTGTGTACATGCTCCCATATGGTCAAAGCTAGTTGATCATTATTTCTTAATTATAGTAAAAATGGGATGAATTAAACAAAACTGAAGAGTTCTGACATGAGCACTGACCTGACCTGTTTGTTTATTTCTTCTAGCAAAACTGATCCACATCTGCAACTTTTTCCATAGGAATTGCAGTTTGCAGGCTGACAGATTTGCTGGTGACACCACTCTGCTGTACAGAAAAAGGTAAAGAAAGGTGTCCTGCCAAAGCCTGTAACAGTTTATCACTGCTCCTTTTCATTTTGCAGGTTTGCATATGTTAGACGTCAGTGATTTCCATTTGGCAGGCATACTGCAAATTTTAATTCTTATAAAGATTGCAAAGATGGCTGCATCTTTTATATGAAGTTTACATACCTAAACTACAGATAA
>VZTO01001166.1:80600-124138 GCA_013400615.1 Syrrhaptes paradoxus | reverse complement strand
TCTATGATTCTATGAATTTGAAAGAAAACTAGTCTTAAAATACCCATACATACCTGTTTGTTTAAAGGTAATCTTGTTGCATGTCTGTTCTGAAATACCATGTTATTGTATTGTTTAAAAAAACATTCTACTCACCCTGTTCGCTAGTGAGAACCACTTTTGACAGCATGGATCGGAGAACAGGAATAGGCATAAAGCAGAGCAAAGATGGCACTCTTACTGTAAAGCAATGAATCAGTCATGAGACACTGAAGTAATAGAAATCCAGGATTTAAAAAAATACATTGCAAATGAATTAGTCATATACTTTTGAATGGTCAGTTCCCCAAATAGTAAAAGGCAATAGAAAAGTCAAACTAGAAGCACATGGACACACAATTATCCAAGCATGAGGAAATTAATAAATACAATATATCTGTATGGCACTAAAATCAACTCATAAGCCATTAATTCCATTCTTTCTCCATACACTTAATCTTTTAATTAAATTCTAAATCAGTCTGTCCCAACATTGTATATTTTACCTCTCTATGCCACTTTCTAGACGGTACATCCACTATCTATCAACTGCACTGACTTCAGATAACGTAGCAGCATTTTCATATATATTGTTCACCATGGAACAAGTGATTCTGAACTTACCTAAAAACATGAGCAGGGTAGTTTTGGCAAAGGCAGCCATGACCATTCCTCCAATGTAAGAAAATATCCCAATAAAGACAATATAAATGTCTTTGAGACATTTAGAGAACAAGTAAACTCCTAAAAAACTGGTCAGAGAGACAGAAGTGGATGCAGCTGCTCCATATCCAATGTATACTTCATTCCAGCAGAGTGGCTCATCCAGTTCATACAGTGTAAAAAGCGAACTCCCACCAACCGTAGTAAACAAATAAGTCATAAATGTAAAAAGTAAGACAATGATTAAAACTCTCTTTTTATAAGGGGCAGTTTTAAAAAGCATGTACACTCCAGAAAACGTCTGTCTCAGAAGTTCTTTACAAGATACTGGTTCCTGGTGCTGGAATTCAGACATGCCTACTGAATCTTCTAGAAAAAATATAATATAGATAATATTAATGACATGAAGTAGAGATGCCATCACAAATGTCCATGTAAAGCCTACTCCCCTTAGAAAGTATCCAGATGATAGTCCTGCCACTCCAGATACAACTCCAAAAATCAAATCCACCACAGCTATTCGTGTTGTCTTTTGCTTCTCGTCTTGACACACATCTGCTATAAAAGCAAAGCCTCCTCCAAGGAAAGTTGCTATACTCCCAAACAGTCCAGTAATAAATGTAACTGCAAATAGGATACAGAGTGACAAGGAAAAATATGATATCACAGTGAGGCAAATACTGCCAATCAAAGCTCCCACTGATGGTAAAACTAAAGACCTTTTGCGTCCCTGGCGATCCCCATTAGCTACAATGACAAAGGTAACTATAAGGCTGGGCACTGCGCCAGTCAAGTCCAACTGCATCCTAAAAACAGAGGCTTTTTCTTGAACTTCCTGCAAAGACAAAACAAAAATAATTGTAAATACTATAACACATTGTAAAAAAACCCCAACAATATATAATGCATAATATTATACTTGCATAATGATTAGCATGCAATATAATGTATAGCACAGTATGTTTATAGATTATAAATTATATTATAAAACATAATATATCCAATATAATTTTATAAGGTTATATGACATTATAATATTATGATTTAATAAAACACAGTACATTACGTTTATAAGAATGCATTATATTATAGTAACTGCTAATACAAAGAAATTGCATATTCAAAGACTCCCACTTTTGTAATTTTATCTTCAATATTCCTCAAACGTCCCTTGTTACATTTTAAGCCAGAACTTATTTCCTAAACACAGTCTTAGTAATACTCTTGACAGAGAAGTTTCAATGGAGACAATAGGACAATTCTTTAGAATGTGCATTTACAAGAGCTGGTGCTGATACTGTAAGTATCTCCTTCAGTACAGGGTATCACAAAAGGACACTGTGCCTATTTTAATCTCTCAGAAATCAGTAACAAAAGTCTTCAATTAAGCTATGCACCCCATGCTCCCCACTCACAGGAGATCATTTTTCCTCCCAAATAGTCTTCCTGAGATGTTTACATGAAGCAATTCACTGACTGTCACCTTGTGCAAGTAAACAGATATTTGCTCTGACATCCCAATGTACAATGTTAATAATAATAATAACAACAAAAATGTGAAACACAGCATGTAAAATTATACCAACTCACAGATATGTGAATCAACTAATTTTGAAAACAATGGAAAGCTCTGAGTTCAGAAACTGTCCAAATCAGTGATGTCTCTATAGATATGCTACAGCAGGTATTTATTTACACAAGGAACAGCAGCTAACACTATGACAATGAACTGTAAACACCCATTATGGGAAAAATTTCCAAATTCTTTTTAACAAAAATATAAAAATCAAATGTAGCTGAAAAAACAGTTAACAGAATATGAATGGCTGTAAAAAAAGAACTAAAGAAGAGTCAATTTAAAAAAAAAAAAACTTTCTTGTTATGAAGCCAGCTGCTAAATGATGTTCAGGAAGCTCATTCAGATCTTGCTTTTAATATATCCATGCAGGCTAGACAGACAGCACCCACAACAGCCCTTTCAAAGACAAACATCTGATCAGACAGAAAAGCAGCAGAGGAAAAGGAAGTAACTTCATTCACAGAAACTCTTTATAAAATAAACTTTCGGAATAAGAGAGTAAAGTCACTCTGAAAGTTTTATTCAGTTTTTCTGAGGTGTCACCCTGACCTGGGCAGGGGTTGCACTCTTCAATCAGTAGCAGATACAGCAGTGTAAGGCTTCACAAGCCATTCTCAGCCTGTATTCAAGCCATCTATAGTCCAAGTTTCAGATGTTTCCTCTGTAGCTAACATAATCCCCAAAGAGTAGCATCCAAAAGATGAAAAAACCCTAGAATTTCCAGGAATGTACTTTGGGCAATGCTAAATGCTGCTGAGTGCTTTATAAACTCATATCTGCATTTACAGGCAAAGACCACAAGTTTCTAGTTTAATCTCTTGATTTGTTTACAAGATACCAGATTTTATTGCAAGAGGAAAATTCAACTGATCCCGAGACCCTCAAGGAAAACCCTCAAGATCCGCAGCACTCTGGAGTCTTTTACTCTCTTCCCTTATGCTGTCTGACTACCTTAGGATTCATGATGTCCTGTCCACTGGCCAGCACGGTAGTCACCCTGTAAGGGTCAAAACCATGAAGACTGAACAAACCAAGATGGAAAATTATATTCTGATCTTTAACTCCTCCCCTTCTGACAAAGAGAACTCTATGTAGTTGTAGGCATTGCTCCTTTACTAGGATCATCAAGTTCAAAGACATGATCATCAAAGAAATGCCAATACATTAGAAATAAAACTACAGGTTATTATGTATCATCTCAACCCACATTAACCATACAATACAAGATTTATTGCCAAACCACAATGAAGTGTTAAACTGGAGGAATATAACAACCAAGAGTTGGGTTTCATTGTTTTTGAAGCAGCTGTGCAACACAAAGAACGTGGCTACACATCCAGATACTGCAAATGACCATAAGCTTGACATAAATAACTTGTCTGCTGATGAGAAAAGACAAAAAGTACAGAAAAACGCCATTTACAGTGTAAACACTCAACTGCCCACTTTGTGTTTTTATAAAGTCAATGGAAAGGAATACAGAAAATGACAGGTCAAACCTGCAGCTGCTTTAAAATCATGTAACTACAAAAATCAATGGAACTACATAAATTTGAAGAGAAAGGTCTATTTTTTTAATCTGCAACTTTGCTCTACTCTAAAAAAAATGCTCATGGTGGTCAGAAACAGTTCTTAAAACCATACATTTCAAAATCAAAAGAATGAAAATGAAGAAGCAATTAATTTATATAAGGATTAAATTAATAGAGAAGAGTAGTGCCTGCAGCTGAACAGTGTACAGGACATGGTAAACTGACAGGGTCATAAAATAAAAAAATATTACTGAGTAGCAAAGGAAAATGCAGAGATTGGATAAGAAACAAATCATGAAGCATTGTTTATCATCCAGTTTATATCTCAAATATATATATATATATGAGATATATATGATACATAGCTCTTTCTGAGCTAGTAAAAAGGATTATCCAAGCCAGTGATTGAAATGCTTCATCTTGTATTTAAATTACCTTTGAACTAATTCTATTACAAAGTGACTAATTTCCTTCAAATTGTAAGAAATAGTTAATCTAAATGCTGCAGACTATCCATTTTGAGCTATATTCTACTTTTTTGCAATCTCCAAGTGATTTTTGTATTTGATTTCCTTTTACATTTTGCTTTGAAATGCTTCACCATTCTCAGAATGGAAGGACTTATACTAAATCAACTATTCAGGAGGTGTTCTTCCAAAAGTTAATGCCAAACAGGGGCTGTTGGGAACACTCCTGAAAGCAAAATTTACAGCATCTGTAAACATCAGTTAGTCAGCATGGTCTTGGAAAATCCAGAACACCTACTTCATATACACTCAGCAAAGAGCTTGTAACTCTGTTACTGGATCTGCTCCTTCCCCCATACTCAGATTTATTGCTCAGCACAGAGATTGGGTTCCACTGAAATTAATGGGTGTTTTGAGCATTTTACATTCTTGTGCTGTGGTAACAAGTGTGGTACCAGAAATGCAGGCAAGACATCCAGACAAGAGCGTAACTGTTCAAAAGCTCATGCCCTGCTGGCAATCACTGAAATGGAGGGCATGGAAATTTGGCAGGAAAGGGAAACAAGTTCTATTGGCCATTATTCAGCTATTGCCTTGAAGGATTCATGTTCTCAAATATCAAGTTAATTATACTTTGTATCCTTTATGCCAAAAAAACTGTAATGTGTGAATTCACCACCACATCAGTCAGAGATGTTATCTAAACTTCATCTGAAATTAAGCACTCTGCTTCAGCGTTTTGCAAAAAGCAATATGAAGTCTCACACCCTGAACCATAGGTGATCACAATTTGAGAACCAGGTTGAACTTGCGGGGTTTCTAGCAAATGCAAAGTGCAGAAATGTTTTTGAAATGTAGGCTCCTTGATGGGCTCTGTGACTAGAACTGTATGCACCACATATGGTTTTCTTATAGTTGCTCCTTCCATTGACACATGACACTGTATGACAAAATGCCCACACACGGCACCTGACACGGAGCTAATACTAAAGAAGACATTTTGGGGGAGTAACATACAAGCATTACTCAGACAATACTTGGTTATTATCTCCAAATTAATTCCAATGGGTGGCATACATTACTCTCCTCGGCTGATGGGTCAGCCCTGAAGGCATGCTGGACAATTCTGTCTACCTTTTCACTTTCACATTCTTTCTACTAAGGCTGGCTTCTGCCACATGAGGAAGAACCTACTCCACACTACAAATCCTGAATTATTTCTTTGATCATCTTCAGTGGAAACATGTACCATTAAAAAATTCCTTTATATATGACAAATGAAGTAGATAAGCTCAGGTGTTCAGTGTTATGCATACACAGCACATCAGAGATTCAAATGTGGGATGTGAGCAAAAATTTTCAAGTGCCACCTTTTCAGCAGCATAGAGGAATGCCAGCTATTTCCATAACTCCATCTTCTGTATAATTTACAGTCCAAGTCATCTACTTTTCTGACCCTACAATGGTTTCATGTTCCACCTAATCCCATGTAACTGCCAGTTGTTGTTGCCAAGGATGGTTCTGTTGTACCTTTTCTGGAAATTTGCTGCCTCTGCCATCCCTATGTTAGATAGAGCAATTGTGGCCACAGAGTGTGTCATAGCAGTGCGCTGCTTCAGAAAAAAACAACACTCAAAAACCAACAAACTCAAAAAAAGAGAAGAGCTTTCTGTCGAATCAGTCTCCTGATCAAACCCAAACCATAACCCATATTTGCAGAACTGTGAGATACAACACATGGCAGGAAGAGGGAAAAGGGGGGGAGAGGGGAATGGAAATGGAGCATGATCAGCTCTTTTGCTGGCAGCCCATAGTTAGCTCTGCTTAGCATAGCATTAAAACTACACTGGAAGTGCAATGGAAGAGATTCCAATCAACAAGCAGCTATCCAGCATGCTGAATGGTTAAAAGGTGCTAAAAATGTAATTGTCCATGGGATGCTGTCATCTTGATGTTTTTGTATTTCAACAAGGCAGACTAGCACTCTGAATGATAAATCATCAATTTTATTTGATTGTGCAAAGATCAGTTAATTTTTTTCACATTTTAAAATTACAACATTTTTTATTTTAATCTCCCCCATTCTTCAATTCTTGTAATTCCTCTGAAATAAATGTATTCTAAACTAGATCTTATTCCTGAAAATTACGAGGCATTTGCTAAACTTTACATAGTTACAAAGAACGCTAGGAGTCACAGAGACAACTGATGGCTCTTAAACACATGCACAACCCTTACTGGGAGGAGAAGCCTTCAGCAGCACCTGCTGTAATGTCAGGCCAATGCCAATTTGGGCCCAATCCTCTCAGATTATTTTCAGCTCCCATTAAAATCTTCCTGGACACAATTTTTTTTTGTCTTTAAAGCACTACAACTACTTTCAGCGCAACACAAGAGCCATGAGACAGTGACAGCAGTTTACAAAACTACTGCTTTCCTGTCTCTGAAAGGTTAAGTAAGGATATATAAAGGAGGTTACGATGAGACAGCACCTAGTGGCTGCCGGTTTATTTACAATTGTATTTTTCCCCCCCCTCTTACCTTCTGCTTGATATAAGCCGGGCTGCTTTTATTCTGCTCGCAGGAAGTGGCATTGCTGTCGCTGATGAAGGTGGAGTTGTACTCTTCCTCCCACAGCCGCCGGTAGATGAACTGCTGCGCCAGCGGGCTCGTCAGGGAAAACGCGAGCGTGTAGATGAAAATGACGGGCTCCACGCACAGAACCTTCCTCATGTCTGGGCTTGGGCTTTCACCCTGCATTTAACCACAAAACAAAACGCAATTACGACGGGAAAGGAAAACATCCGACCTGCCGGCACGCTCCGGCCCGGCTGCTGACAGCCTCCACCTGCTCCGGAGACCCCACCAATGAGCCCCCCTCCCCGGGCGCACCTGCCCCGCTGGGACTGCCAGTGCCCCCTCCCGCCGCCTCTCTCAGCCGCGCTGTGCCCCGCGCAGGGTGTCCCCGCCCCGCCCCGGCCGCGGTCATGCAGTGCCGGCGGTGCGTGACACCGAGAGGCGGAACGGGGAGGACAGCCGCGTCGCCAGCGCGGAGGAGTGTTCCCCGCCACCCCCCCGTCGGCCCGGCACCGCCTCCCCCGGCCGAGGCCGCCGAAAGGACGAAGCCGGGCGCCGCCACCTCGCCCCGGTGTCCCTCAGCCCCGCGCTGCGGGCCGGGCCTAGGCAGGCCGCCGGGCCGAGGAGGGAACCCCGGCGGAGCGGCCCTCCCCGGGGGAACTCGGCGGGACGAGGGGACACCCCCCGCCCCCTCCGCCCCGGTGTTTGTACCCATGCCAGGGGACGCGTGGGTTCGCAGCTGGAGATGATGACAAATCAGCAGTTTCGTGGTTTACCCCCGCCAGCCGCAGCACCGTGCCAAACGCTGCTGTCGCTCAGGGTTGTTCTGGGCGGTTACACGGCGAGGATCTTTCTTACCCGCCTCCGGCCTCATCGAACAGCCGGGCGCTGGGCCGGGCCCGGGGGTCTGCTTGCTTTGGGGGGGGGATGCGGCCGTGCTCTGCCGGAGGGGTGTTTCTGCTCCGGGCTGCCTTGTTTTCCGCTCTCCACTGACGTGATTTAGAGGTTTTATTATAGCTGCTCCCCTTCCACACGCTCTCTCGGCTTGTCAGGGTGGGTAAAGGCAGCGTTGGTCAGGCACCAGCTGGTCTCTGGTGAATACCTCTCCTCAGAGTGTGAGCCAGCAGGTGCCGTGTCTTGGGGAGAGGTGTGGTGGCCTGTGTCTTTGTTGGCACAGCTGCTGTGACATGAGCTTTGGCTCTGCAGGAAAGGTCATGCTGGTGCAGAGACAAGGTTGTGCTGCTTAGCTGTGACCTTTACCCACCCTGACGTACACAACGGCGGGATCATGCCCTGGCATCAGAGCTGTAAAACTGCAGGATGTGTTTTCTTGTGCAAACTACAGAAGCCTTCTCTGCTCGCTGGGTTACAGATAGTGGTTTCTCTCTGCTTTCAGGTGGGGTGCTCTGGGATGGACACCGCAGTACCTCTGCTCTCTTTGTTCTCCTCAGTGCAGTGTCATTATATGGCACACAGATGATTCTGGCCTCCTCACAGGTGTGGTGCAGCAAGGAGAGGTGACGTAACTGGGGAGTAAAAGCCCAAAGGTCCTCCTCAGTCTTAAATACTGCTTTTCAATTACAAGTATTGCAAAAAGTCATGTTTGCTAAAATCACATCAAAACTTCAAAGATGGCCTAATGTAGTTTTTCTGTTAAAACAAGAACTGCCGTTTAATAACTTCATGAATATTCAGTTCCTTCATAAACTGATTAAGACAGATTAACTGTAACATGGGTCAGATGATCTCAACTAAAGCTTTAATTTGTTTCACTGGCTTGTCACATGTCATTCAGTCCCAAATTTAGGGACAACACTGGCCTTTCATGTGTCTCTTAGTGTAGGATCCACCCAATGTACAAGCTCGATGGCCTTGATCATTTACTTTAGGTGGTGAGCTGGCTTGGTCTGGCATACAAACCTGTGCGCAGGGACACAAACACAGACAGACAGTGAGTCAAAGTGCAGCTCTGGCCTGGAATCAATTGTAGAGAGCATTGTCCTTCTGCTCAACCTATCCAAGTCCAAAGTCTAATTCAGCCTGGGACAGTATTTTGTTTGTCACAAGGCAAAGCAAAGACAATCATGTGAGGGTTACACGGAAATGGGCTGCGAGAGGGGCTGTTTAGGTCACTCAGCCAGCTGTTAACATTTATTTGGACGTGTTGAAGAAGGGATTTTAAGCCTGGGGGATCTTTCTGGTGTTCCACAGAAGGATATTGTCCAGAGTTGCATTAGGTTTCTTGGTAGGTCCAGCTGTGCTGAAGAGCATGTCACTCCTGAACAGGAGTGTCTGAGTACAGCCCAGGTTGCTGGGCAAAACTCATTTTAGCCATCAGCCCCTTCAGGCCAGCCTTCCCCACACGGCAGAGCGGAGCTCTGGCTCAGCCATCTGGAAAGGTCCTCTGCTTCTGTCCTTCCTACCTCTGCTAGCTGTGTTTAAGTTTGGGCTTGGGTTTGCAGAGCCCAGTGGCTCCAGCAAAGTTATGGCCTCCCCAATGCTGGAGGTAAGATTGCAGCATGAGCTGGGTACCTCTAAGCACCTGGTTGTCTCACAGTTTGAAGCCTGCTCGTGAGTATCTTCTGGTGCTGACAGGTAACATCGGCCCCTCGTACAGATGCACTGGAACAGACTTGTCCCTCCCTGGTTCCCAGCCAACTGAAAGCAGTACATGTGATTGAACTTTTAAGATCAGATTTATCTGAGTGATGTTTATCCTTCAAAGTCAAGCACTTCCAAATAACAGATTACATGGAACTTTTCTCCCCAGTCACCCAAATCTGAGTGACATGCTGGTGAACAGACTTCATAAAGGTCACAACCGTGTGGTGGCTGCAGCTCTGCAGTTTGTACTATTTGTTTATTGACATCCCCAGTGTGTGAAGAACTGAAGGAGTGCAGGTATTCATTGTGGAGGTCAGACTTAGGGGGAGCACTTGCTAAGCTTTCAGCCAAAGAATCTTAAAAACCAAATTACTGATCTTTGAAGAGGGTATGTTGCTTGTGGTTCATGGCATGGAAAAAACTGCCAGAAGATTCTGAATTGTTCTAATTTCAGGCAGAAATATGTTACAGGAGACATGTAATGAAGTTCAAAGTTCAGAACATTAGGAGGCTTTTGAGATCCCACAACAACTGGCCAAAGGGCAAAGACATTTGATTACCTTCAGCAATAGAAATCTTCAAACAAATCTTCCTCCACTTCAAGGAATTGTGCAGGACTTAGTTACATCGCAAGATCTTGGCGTTCAGTGATTGCTATGATTGCATTCTCAGATAACTTTGTTGCTGAAAAAATATATTTTACATATATATAAATAATACTATAATATTTTTTTCTAGAAAATTCTTTTGATGAAGATCATGTTGGAGGCATTTTGGAGATCTAGATAGTCACTTTTCTGAAAAAATTAGTAGTGCTTTAATAAATAGTGTTGCCATGTAAAACATGATTTTAATTGCCTTTTAAGAAGTTAAGTGTTTTTAAATATGGAAATGACTTTAATTTTCCATATTAAGAATCTGCTGAGATCATGGAGAACCTTGGTGCTCTCCAAATAATTTGTGGATTACAGAGTGACAGTAAGAAGTACCATATCTCCTTATAGGCAACTCATGTTTTCCAGGCTATCTTGATAAAAATGGTTAACACAAAAGAAGAAACCTAGAGGGAAGAGAGAAGCACACTTTCTGCAGAGAGTTAATTTTATACAAAATGCAGTTCTGCAGAAACCTTGCATATCCTGTGTTGTGCTCACAAGCATGGCAAATGGCGATACATGAGGGAAGTTCTCAAAATAGTACCACGGGGGGAAAGGAGAAGAGAATAAGCTGCATAATTCTGCGGAGGCACGCCTGGGTTTAGATGTAACTGTTTGTTTTGTTTTCATTATAACTGAGTTGATTGGTGAAGCTTGAATGCGAGCCCTGACAACAGAGAGTAGTAATGAAGATTTAAATGTGAGACTGAAAGAAAACACGAAAAGGAGAATTTGTGCAACAAATCCAACCACACATACTCTTTTGTAAAAAGAGACAGTGAGAGACTGTTACCGTCATCCAACCCAGAGAAAACCTGTGCAGGGTTCATATCACTAGTTTTCATCCAGTGCAAATCAGCACTGATTTTTAGGGCCTAAAATGACATCGCTGAACTTTGCTATTTACATGACTAAAGGCATCTGCCCCAGCAAGTTGTTGCTGACCTGCAGCCCAAGTAGTGCAGAGAGGCTCACACCTTCACCCCTCTCTCCTCCAACTGGCCCCATCCACACTGTGTGGCATTTGGTCTGAGTCTCCTCTGACCCCACGGGGTAACTGAAAGCCAGAGATAATCATAAATAATAACATTTTTGTCTTTTTGCAGTCCAGAATGTTTGAAACAATGTGACTGAATTCATCTGGTGTGGAAGAGGGTGCTTGAAAGGTATGGGCAAGGACATCCCACTGACCCAGTACTACTGAAAATGGGATGTTCTGAACCCCTCTGTCACAGTACGAGGGGTACAGTTATTGACCATAGGCTCCATGCCATATGGTACTTACTACTGTTCTTAAGTGTTGTGCTGAAAATTTGTGCTTGTTTGAGTCCTCAGATGTGTAAGGCATCAGCATATATTTATTTTCTCTGAACGAGATAATCTTAACAGAACCAGTGTTCTTGCTGGCCTCTCATCATGCATACCACATAAGAGCAGTCATTTCCAAATGGTGTGGTTTGTTCAGGATTTTTGCTTTTCAGTTATTTCCCTCTCATACTCATGTATTTGAAAGTCCCCAGTGCTCACTTCTGATTATTTCATATCTCAGATGTAGATATTTCTATATCTAAATGGAAATGGAAGTCCTTCACCTTGGTAGCTTTCCTGTTTAGACGACTCAGTGGAGGAGAATTTTGCAGCTCCTTTCAGGATGGGTTCAGGTGCGGCATATGTGGACAGCCCATTGCTGTTTTGTCCAGTCCACAACAAAGCTTCAAGGAACTATTACACCTGCTGTGGCTGGCTTTCAGGCTTCTCAAGGATTTCAAAATTTATTTCATGCAGCTGCTTGGTTCTGTCTGTGGGTGTGGTTTTTGATTTGTTTTGTTTTTTCCTTCCTGTTTTGCTTTCAATTACATTTATATACTAGACATATGACAGTTCTTCACTGTTGGCAGGTGATATAAGTTGTGTAAGTCCACCAGCATTGCTTAACACAGAATTTCTATTGAGCTGTGTTACAACTCCGGTTTAGCACCTTAGCCTTACTTTGCAAAACTGCTTTGAAAAATAACTGATGGTAATGCTGTCCTGCCTACTGCTCTCTCTGTCCTCTCTCTGCAAAGCTGTTTATCGGGTGGGGATGATCAGCAGGCAGCTGGAGATACTCCTGGTTACCGTGACTCAGCAAAGTGCTTCTCTCTTGGTCTGTATTCCACTTCACATGTTTGCAGAAGTGGACAAAGGCGTCCTGCGTAGGAGAATCTTCGAATCTGAAACAGCAGGTTTCTTTCCTGGGGTTGGGGTTTTTTGTGGGCTTCTTTGGGTTGTTGGGATTTTTTTATAGCTTTAATTTAATGTAAACAATTCATTGAAATGAGGAATGAAGAACCGAAAGTAAGCAGCTGAGGCAGGCCTGGAGTCAGTGTGTCAGAGTCACATGTTATTGTGTTGCAGGAGGCTGTTAAATTTTATCTGCTCATAAAATTTTGCTAAGGAAAAGTGCTTTTCCAGTTTGCTAAAGAAGGGTGCTTTTCACTCCTAGTAAAGTTGGTGGGACTGGCCAGCTGCATTCCCTTTTCAAAGATAAGGACTTATCATCTGCCGTCACCCTCAAGAGATGCAGCAGCATTTTGGGGAGCTTCACCAAGACCAGTAAGCGGAATGCAGTGTATTTAGGATGCAAGTATTTAAGCAGAGTACCATCAGGAGGCATTCTATTTGCTGCTGTTCTTCCAGGGGACTGTGCATCTGGCTTGAGGCTGAGCAGCCCAGCATAGAATCCAAGACCAGTGACAAAGGCTCAGTCATTTGGAGGAGTTTGAATTAGGATGAGTGAGACCATGCCTGTACCCCAGGCAGGGCAGAGATGATCTCATGTGCTCCTTACAGTTTTAGATTCCCAGGGGACAAAAAAAAAACCCAACAACTGGTCTCACAGGGGGGAACCTGTGAAAAGTTTCAGTGGAAGCAGGACTCTGCACTGCGTTTCTGTGGTTTTGGTGCTAGCAGCATTATTCCTCACCAGCTGACCACCAAAACTGTTCTTGACATTCAAAGCAGCAGGCAACACAATTATCAGTCCTTCTTCCTATCCATCAGAAAATACCAAAATACAACATTTTCCTGATTTTCCAAATATCTTCCTGGGTCTATTCAGAAAGACCTGCAAAGTGGTGTTCAGTGTGCCCTGTTACTTCCTCCACTCAAATAGTTCCTTCCTCAGCATGATTCTGCTGTCATTTTGTGCACATAAACATCACTGGATACTTATCCCAAATATACTTTTTGTTTGTTTGTTTTAAAATAGTTGTGGGAACAGTAAGTTTCCTGACCATCTCCTAGGTATCATTGAACAGCAGCAGGAAATTCCCTTCAATTCTTCAAATTACCCTGAAGCAGATTTGTTATATACTGTTTTAAGACAGGTTCCTTGTGAGATTGCTTATATAGGAAGATGGGGTAATATTGTTGAAAAGAATATGGCACTTGGATCCAGCTTTAGGCATCACAGTAAGTGAATTTATTTTAGAATGGTATGGAATGCTATTTACCCTCGGAGGAAAAGTAAATAATAGAGCAGCTCCATTCCTTTGGAAATTGGGCCGCTTATAAAGGGGAGGTTTTCAGCTTATCCAATTTAATAAAAAGTGTGATGCCTCAATTTAAGCACCTTAAAAAGGTCCTTCGGAGACCTATTAAACTTGACAACCTAACCATGGCAGATGCAGTTCCTGGTTCAGAAAGTTCCTGAACTGCTGATTCCTGGAAGGAGAGAAGGTATACTGAGAACAGTCAGCACATTTGCTTGTACTTTATCCCGTTTCCTGAACTTCTGTTATTTGCCACTGTCAGAGGCAAGCTTTGTGTCAGAATTTCTTTCTCAATGACAGGAATGTGCCTGTCATGGCTGTGCCATGGGAGAGGGTGACCAAGTAGGTCGCAGTGTTGTAGCCCACAGCTCAGGTAGGCAATAGCTCAGGTGGGAAATTTCTCCCTTAAGGTGCATCACCTTCTGCTCAGTAACCCATCTTGTTGTTTCATACTCTTTATTTCATTTGAAGGGCTATTTTTATTCTCACAAACAAGATACATGCTCTCACCCATCTCCAGGGGGTGAAAAGTGATGATCTCAGAGATGCCAGCTGCCTCTAGAAAAGACCAGAAGGCCTGTGCAGTTCAGTGGTTTGGCTGTAAGCTTGCTAGCATTAATTGCCATAAAGGTCCACCAAGCCTCCTATCCTGATGGAGGCCAACAGCAGATGTAGGGAAGAACCAAAACATGGGACAAGTGTAACTGGTAAATTCTCCTAGCCTCCAGCATGTTCCATCTGAGGGGCTTCATGAAACAGATGTGATTCTAGGCACAGATGAAGATAGTTGTCATCTCATAGCAGGCTGGTTTAGGATATGATTGGGAAACCTTCCGTTACGTACATACAAACTTGGCACCGTTAAAATGGTTTGGATAATTTGTTATGAGTCACTGCATTTTCCAAATGTGGTCTAGAGCTATATTCTTATTTTTTCTTTTTTCTTTTTTTTTTCAGTTAGCTGGCAAGAAGTTGCATGACATTGCAGAAAATCCTGGAGAAACTTTTAGTTCTTTACAAGGGGCCTGGGTGTGTTGGTTTTTGCTATGAGAAGGTATGAGTATTTTCCAGATAGCTTTGGAAGTGACTTTCTGAACCTAATCAGAACTTGCTGAGCATTGAGCTTGCCTCACTGTGGGCAACAAGTTCCGCCTCCTGTCTGTTTTTAAAATGAGGTTTGTAGGGAGGAAGCTGAAAACCAGTTATCAACTGTTTTTGCAAAACAGAGTCGATAGTTACAGCGTGCCTTACAGACACTGATCCTCCTGTTCATAACTATACTGTCTGTTCCCCCTGACTGTTTTTTGCACAGCATGCCCATGGCCACTAGAACTACTAAATGTGACAAAGAATTGATAGTAAAGCACTTAGGGGCTTGACTGCACAATTAATTTGGCAAACAGAAAAAAAAATTGTCTGACTCTTTAAAGTCTTTTTTCCTTTTCTTACCAGTTGGCTGTTTTCTGCTGCTTACTTTCTTTCTTGTTTGTCTATGTCGTGATGGTTTTCCTCCTTGCCACTCCAAGCTCCCTGCAACTACACGCCCTCCTCTGGTAGATCTTCCCTGCTTCCTGCATCCCTCCTACTCTGCTTCTCTTTGAGGCCTTGTGGTGGCCTCAGGAGCTCCTTTCCCTCTGAAATGCCTGTGGCCTGGGATTACTGTCTGTTTTTTCTGTGTTTGATTCTCCAGCACTGACACCTCAGAGGAGCAGCTGGCCCCCTTCCATAACAGTTCCAGCTGTTTGCAGAGGTGTCAAGCAAATGAAGCCTGGAAGCACGAGAAGGAGCTGGAAACCAAAACCCTGAGCTGTCACCAGCAGATCTAGCTGCTCTCCATGAAACAAGCCAGCGTCCCTAGCTTCTCTTTTATTTTCCACTGGTTTCACTTTCTGCCTGTCCTGCTCCAGCTGTGCACGACATTGGCAATCCAGTCTCTGTATTGAAGTGGTTACACCTTCTCACACCTTTTATTTTTAAACTTGAATAAACTCTGTTTATTCTGTGTTGAGAAAAACTCCAAGAATGACATTTGGAGCCTGAACTTGTATGCATTCTCCAGGAGAATACAGAAAAAGTTCCTCCTTCAAAACTGAACATCTCTGTTATTTTTAAAAGAGAAAGATGTTAGTAAAGACATTACTAAATATCTTCAATAATTTAAAGAGAACAACGAAATCAATTTACAATCTCACATACTGTGTTCAAGTGTAAATAATGCTTACCTCAGAAAAAAGCTAGCCATGTAAGACGGAGAGTACTTGAAATATCCTCTTTTTTTCCCCCTCTTGTTTAGGACTCTCTGAGGATTGGACTATCACATCACTACATACAGTATTGTTGTTTTAGTAAAAAAAAACTGAAAATGCTTTAAGAGATAAATGGAGGCACACTCATTCAGAAATTTCACAGCATAAAGTTTCTCTTTTCTATTCTATATTTCCTGACTGTGGGTTTTATTTAGTCTTTAAAAGATTGTATAAGAATTGCCTGAGAGCCCCCTGGTTTGTGCTGGGCTCTGTGTTTGTCGAGGGCTTGGCACTCCTCTTGGGCTCCAGAAGAGCTTTGCCCGTGCAGGAGGTACCAACCTTGCTGGTGTCTACAGCCCAACTGTAAGCTTGGGTTAGTGCAAGGCTGGTAGGGTATTGTGTTTCTTTGGCCTGGCTTTGTGCATGTTCAGAAGGTATCAACAATTAATATAATTATTTAAAAGATCTTAATTTACTATGCAAATCAAGGAGAGATTAATTTATGATATCTCGTCTCCACGCTCAGCTATTTCTATTGGATCTCTAATCAGGAATAACGCTTCTGACTGATGCTGTTAGTGTCCTCAGGCCTTGGGTTAATAAAACAGGAAATCCCATTTTAGCATGCCTCATCCCGGATGCAAACCACTAATGCTACTTAACACTGATAAGATTTATCAGACATCAGATAGCGTCTAACCAAACCACTCCGATGTTTTGTCTACATGACAGCCACAGGCTGTCTTCCTGTGCCATGTAGAGCCGGTATGAAAATGTTCATCTAGGAGAAACCCTGTTTTGCGGTAACCTGGCCTCAGAGCGATTATAATGCCTACAGCTAATCTGGATCAAGGTTGTCCTGCAACGTGCCCTGTCAGTCCATAAATCAGGGACTAGCGGTAGCAGAGCTGTGAAGCTGAGCTCATGGGGCACAGCCCAGCCCAGACACCCTGCCCTGCCGCTGCTGCACTGCCTAGGACTCGTGGAGCAGGGATCCAGCCTACATTGATTGACAAGCTGATGCTGTCGTGATTCTGACTCCACAGCTCATGAGGAACCAAGAGCACTGCCAGCTGCACACAGAGAGGCACCTCTGCTGCTTTCCTGTGTGAATTTGACCCACAGCTTTTTGATGGATGTGCTGAACTGAGCGAAGTCTCCGTTTTCCTGACCCTGTAGCTGTTTGCTTCTGCCATCACTTGTCTTCTGCAATTGTTTTTCTGGCCATGCAGGAAACTGAAAGTAGGAATTCAGTTCAGTTAAATACTAGTTTTGTTTTTTTGTTTGTTTTTTTTTTTTCCATAATGTGGAACTGACAGCAAGCAACAGGCTTGCAGTTAAAGGTACTGAAACTGTTCCTTAAGCCATACATTCAGTGGCTGTTACACCAGGGTCCCCTCTGGAAATTGTCCCTTATGGCTGTGAGCAAATTCAGCTCACATTTGAAGGAGTCCTAACTTGATTGCTCTTGCAATGTTGTTTGCCCCAGTCATTTCTTTGGGTCCTACGGAGAGCAGCAAAGGTAATACGCTATATGCTGTTTGTTGACTGCTTGTCAGAGCCTGGATGAAGAGAGGTGAAAGGTGGTTGAGTTGAGGTGAGCTGAATTGTTTTCTGGAGGCTCCAATTTCTCTTCTTCCCATACTGTGACCTGGGCATGTGGTGTAGATGAGATACCTCACTTCAGGATGGTCAAGGTGAGGTGAGATTGACTTCCTCCTCATGCTTGGTCTGCAAGTGGAGTTTGTGCCCAGAAGGGCTTTGGGGAGAAAACAGTACATACTCGATTATAATGGTTACAATAAAGGTCCAATCTGAAATATTTGAAATATTTTTATTTACTGTGAAAATGAGAGTATTCTGTTGGAATGTCACAGCCGCCCAAAGGTCATGGGGACACAAAGACGGTCCAGGAGAGAGGCAGCTGACAAATATTACCTATTCCAGAGCAGGCAGATAAACGCACTGTAAGGAAAATGTGGCATTTGGACCTGGTAGGTGTAAGTCACATTTGTTAACGTGTGCCCATTAGGCTGACACTGTTAATTGCAGCTGTAATCAGCACACCAGCATTCTGCATTTTCCAAGTAAAATTTGGTACCAGTATTTTAACTAATTTGCACTGTATTTGATTTTTCGTTCTTAAGAATATTGGTATTATTTACCTGCCTTTGAAGAGCTGCTAAAATGAATATAGCCTCAAGCCTACTTTAATTGAGAGAAGCAAAATACATTTTTTTAATAAGTAATGATCCTGAAATTACCGATTAAAGACTGATTTAATTTTCCATCCTACCGCAGTTTTTCAGCCTAAGTCCAATACAATTTCACAGTTCATTCATGCTGAGCTTAGCATAAAATATTTTATACTTTTTTGTGAAATCACCTCAGACTCTTACAAACCCATTATACTAATTACCTTTTTAATGAGCAGAACTGAAGGAAATGGGCATACTTACAGGGTCCAGAGAACACTGTAGGAAAGAGAGAAGAATATTGTTCTCAGCATTTCAAGAGTGGCTTTTGTTTCTCAGCTAGTAGAAAATTCATCCCAATTTCAGAATCACTTTGTGTGAAATCCCGGTAAATGGTGGTCTTCATAGTAAAAATTGAAAATGAAAGAATCACACTCCCTACCATACAGGAAAGGGAGGTTCCAAAAAGTCTTGTTTGATTACGTCCATTTCAGTGGCCAGATTTGTTGAAAGAAGTGGCTTTTAAGAGGATGCTGGGAGGGTCAGAACACTGAAGGCAACTCCAGCACAGTGAAGGGGAAGCCTTGGAGACGGAGGTTCCTCTGCTGCCATTTCTTTCAAGCTCTATGCCTTAAGTTAGCAATGAGGATTTACTGGTGGGGTATTCCAGGGGACTCAAAGCAAAGGCCACATGCATTTTGTTGATCCATGTTCAGCTGAAAGGCTGCAGTGGACTCTAACCACGATGGAAAGCCATTCTTCCTTGGGATGACACAGCCCCGGTATCACCACTTGCTGTCCTTAAGTGCTAGTCCAGTGCAGATGGGCAAAAAAACAGTCCCAGGGAGACCTTCCCTCCAGTCATCTCTGCTCAGCAACACAGTAAGCACTGATCCTATTTGCTTATGTATCCGAGTCCTGCCTGGCAGGGATCTAGCAAAGGAAATCCATTCTGGTAAGAAGCAGCTCACCAGTAAAGCATGGCCCAGAGCCAGGGAATAAATTGGGGCAGAAGAGCAGAGGGGATGATAGTGCAGCAGCTCACCTGCTGCTCTGCTATGGTCCTGTATGATGAAGCAAGCTGAATTCAGACAGAAGATACTACATAAAAATAAAAGAATTAATAAAGTCCCAGAGTGGATGCATGTGGACTGGGACAAGCAATAAGCTATCTTGAAAATGAAGCTTGTGAAATGTCACTTGTACTTTTCTTAAGGACGAACAAGTCTTCCTCCAGCCCCTGACAGAGAAGGTAGCAACTGGGAGGAGAGACAACACCAGCTGCCAGATCATGTTTGGAAGGGAAGCAGGGAGGTAATTTTTCCTCTCCTCTCCTCTCCTCTCCCTCTCCTCTCCTCTCCTCTCCTCTCCCTCTCCTCTCCTCTCCTCTCCTCTCCCTCTCCTCTCCTCTCCTCTCCTCTCCCTCTCCTCTCCTCTCCTCTCCTCTGTTTCCTTTGATTAAACCTTATAGCAATATTATAAAATAATTCTTAAATTTTAATTGTTCCTCATTTTTAGGGGCTATTGAAGATTCTTTCTGCTGAAAAACACTGGCTGTAAACTACCTGCTTACCTAGATATTATATGAAGATTTATTTTATTTTATTAAAAATTGCTGTAAAATGTATTTTGCCTAATATTTGAGTATCACTTCATATTTGTAATTAAGAGTTTAAAGCACATATGTGCCACTTACTAATAGTTTAGGGAGGGCAAAAGGGAGACAAAGAGTCATTTGCTGTGGAAGTAAATTTTTTTCTCTCCCAAATTAAAGCAGATATAAGAACAGTAAAGCAAAGAAAGCCATGCTGAAAACAGAGCATTTCACACCATGGCCAGACTCACCCTCTTAACGCAGGCACAGGGTGTCAGGTACTGAGCAGGGGTTACCACTCCTGCCCCTGCAGCAGCTACATGCCAGCTGTCCCCTAACACCTCCAGGCAGGAACAGAAAAAACCCCTACACCAACCCTCTACCAAATGATGAAAAATTGCCAGGCTGTTGAATAGTAATACTCTTTTTGAGGAGCATATGGGAAAATTTTGTTAAAATGCAGTCCAAATTATCTTCAAAAATGAATCTGCAATGGAAAAAAATGTGAGCAAGGTGGGATTTGTAGTTCTATTGGTCCTGTGCCCAAAAAGAGTCTTTGTGACAGCTGATGGCTGTTAGCAATAATACCTTTACAACAATCATATCATCACTGCGCATAATGGAAGGAATGCAATGGATGCAGATTAGGACATGAGTATAGCTATTATAATACATTAATGTGTTCTGTAGTGATAAAGGAATTTAGGAAGACAAAGTGAGTGGCTGTTTGCTTGTTGATGATATATTATGCATTCCCCTTCAATAATTGATGTGGTGTAGAAGTATCTTGACAGGATGATGAACTTGCAGGTAGCAAAGATTGCAGTTACTTCAGAAAGGTGAAAAGTAACAGATGCTTTAACATCCCTAGGTGACACATCTGATGGATGCAGCTGCAGCACCGTTGTGGTAATGGATTCAGTTTCCTCACCGATGACTCTTGTGAGATGGTATCAGTTAGACGGTCCTCTGTACTTGAAGAAGTCATGAGAAAATAAGCTGTCATCCTTAGAGTGTTGTGACACTGCCAGCATTATCAGAGCAAGCCTGTCTCAATTAGAGTCCCGCCAGCTAGGCAACAAATCTGAAATCAAGGTAATAATTATTCCCCAAAGCCATTTTTTTTTTCTGAACACAGGGAATTTCTTCAGCTAGCAAAAACTGACAGATGATCTTTATTTTCTGATTGTACTTTGAATTTCTCATTTTCCAAAATACTGACTATAGATTTTTTCCCCTGCTGATGAAATTATGTACAGTGTTGACTGGGATCAAATTTTCTTCAACAATTTACATAAAAGCAATAACGATGCAAACCTTTCAGCCATGACTACACGGTACATTTCTGTGTCATTAATCTTCATCCCTCCCACTCTGTTTTCCATCCTGATGAACTTTCCTGAAAGCTGTGCGATATCACACAACCTGTAAAAAGGCTATTAGGGGGCACTGGTTGTTGTTTCAGACATATCTAATGTGGGGCTGGGATGGTGGTAGCCAGCAATATTTGATTTTGCAGCTCTCATAATATCCTATTTTGCCTGTGCCCTTGAGGCTGTTATTGTCCGGAGTCATCTGCAGGCACCCTGGAACTGCTTGCAAGGAGGCAGCTCTTGAGAATTTTTTGCCTTCTCTTGCTTTGAAGCTTTGTTTGAGAAAGCTCTGCTTTTATCCATTTTTTTTCCTTAAAGCTGTTGTCATCTGTCATTTGCAGTTCTTTGGTTTGATGGGTGAGTGCAAAGGAATGCTCCAGCCTTATCTTCCCATGCCTTGGACTGCAATCCTAACACGCTGGAGGCAATAAATTCCCATTAGCGTCTCATTTTGTCCTCTTCCTTCTGGCTTGCCTGCCTTGTGCAGGATTCCTCACTGGACTCTTCCTCGCTGCCCTGACCTCCAGACCTCCTGTGGTAAATGCTGCAAAGTGATGCCCAGCTGCTGAGCACCTTGAACGGGATGAGGTGGGTTGTGCCAAAATGTCTGTTTACAGGAAGGAGAGTTTCTTCACCTTCTGATCCACATCTTTTGTGCCCTCTGTGCATCCTCTGGATCCAGCTGCAGCCTCTGCACTGGGGATGGATGATACAAAGGCAAGGATACTGCAAACTTGGCCATGCAGGGCACCCAAAACAGCAGAAAACCAGCATCACGAGTGCAGTGATAATCATGGTACTATCAGCATCTAGTCTTTGGTATTAGTTGACCATCCCTGCCCTACATCTCTCTGTGATTTACAGGAGCCTCTGGCCTGTGTTCTTCTGTTGTAGGTGTACCAGGGAACATATTCAGCAGCTGTCTGGGTACAGCAATACATGCTGCGCATTAATGCTCCCTGACAGTTTGATGCCCCAAAAATCCCTGTCTGCTTTCAGAAGGAAAAATCTAGATACAAATCAGAGCTACCATCACTGGATCATCTGAGATCTGCTGTCATGTTTGCCAAACTTTTGCTGTTTAATAGTGGGGGAAACAGGTAGGATAATACTGTATATTTACATTTTAATGTTACACTGTATTTGTACCTGCTATTTTTGGTTGTGGATGTCTGAAGTCAGATACATGTGGAAGTGACTGGTGTGTATAGATCCCTTTCATTTGGCGATTGGTGTCCATCAATGCTGGCAGTCTAGAGGGTCTTACAAATTTTAGCATAGATGTCAGAAGTTGCTTTAGATCACATCCTTTCTATTTCAGGATTTCCCCATGAATAATGTGTGATGATGTTCCTCTGGAATAAGGAATGTAATGCAAGTTTAATGGGGCCAAATGCTGTTCCAGGTTAAGAACATAAAACTGACACTGAAACTGATGGCACATAATGCTAAAGGAAAATTACCTTTAATTTTCGTCAATTGACAGGAGATTTTTAGCTGTCAAGTCATAAAGAGCGGAGTATAGTCTCGTTTTTCCTCTATAATTGGTAGAGAATAATTTTCCCTGCTTTACAATATCTGTTCTATGAGTAATTGTTTTATTTCTGCCTACCAGATCACTTTCTGTGGGTTTTATGTTCTTCTATGGTGTGGATTGCAGCCACAGTCTAAAAGTTTCCTTTTAAAGGAAATGATAATGTCCCAATCTGCCTTTTTAGCTTTATATCATTTATAGACAAAATGAACAGGATCAAACTACAGCTTGAAGAATCATGGCATTTTTAGCTAAGGAAATGTTCTTGTTGAAAACCCAGATTTTATTAGTGATACTACAATTAAATAAGCCATTATCAACTTCCTACAGATCTTCTAAGAGCAGCTCTCTTTCATTCTGGAGCCCAAATTACGGAAGCAATCTTCATAAAGGCCACTTCCCCAGCTATAGCGCCTGCTGTGATATGATTCATGCCTTTTGTCTTCTGCTTGGAATTTGGGGATGTTTATGAAGGACTGTTATAAATACTGCATCTGATTCCTCTTTTCACAAGATGCTTTATTCACAAGGAAAAAAAAATGAAAATTGCATCACATACGTACGTCATATCATTTCCATTCCCTTTGCCATCTGGCACTATTCTTGTCGCCTCCTTCACATACATACTAAAAGGATGTGAGACCACTGTCAAGCAGACACTCTGGAGCACGTTTTAATACTACAGCTGGTAATTTAATGGTGCACAAGCATGTTTGTTATAATGAATCTTTTTATATGCGCGTATGAAGGCTGAAGGTGGAATAATACATGCTCAGGAGCAGAAGAAATAATGCATAAGAATCTCACTTTCCACGCTGTGCATTTTTTGTTATCTTACAGAAAAGCTGTAAAGGTGAACAGTGTGAATGTCTCAGTTCTTCTTACACTTTTCAGACTTTCATTTTCAATGTGGAAATGGCAGTATCATCTGTTCTGGGAAAGTACCTGGCTATTGATTTATCTAAACTGTTGTCTAAAAACATGAGTTGGATCTTTTTGGCATGGCGACTTCTTTGGGACATAACTACCATGATATGTCAGTACACTGCTTGTTGCAGCAGGATCCTTTCTCAAACAAAAGAAAGTTTGCAAAGGCTGAGAAAAAAATGATGGATGATCACTGCAGACCCCCTGAGTTTGTCATGCCTGCTTAAGGTGAAAAGCGATGACAACGGTTGCATTCATATTCAAACAGTTTATTTATATGAACAGTTATGCTAATACATGACAAAATTATTGGTTATGAAATTCAGATGGGCTTCCAGGCTACAAAGCAACTGTGGCTGTGTGACAGGGGAAAGGGATCAAGTTAGGATTCGGGGATTTCACATCTGTGCAAAACGCTCGAGAAATAGTCTGGCCATGGGTTCAAACAGAGCTGATCCTTTTATAAGGTGTACCTGGTGACACTACTGTCATCTCTTTTCTCTGTCCATTCTAGAGGCAATTCAGCCACACCAGGCAGCTGTAGCCTAACAGCACCTAGGAGCACATGCAGGTGGCCAGAGACCAGGAGGAGGAGGTGTTTTGGACACTCACGAACCATCTCAGCATCGCTGAGCTGAGCACAGCTCAGAATTGCTGTGGAGCGATCACTGGTGGGAAGAGCCGCGTCTGCCTGCACCCAAGGAGCGAGGCTTGTTTAAACAAGAAAGATGAACCTGTAGCTCTAGAGCCTGCAGGTAAATGAGCCCCAGCAAACAGTGCTACGAATGGAGCGTAAAACCAAAGCGTTGTGTGGCGGTTTTTGTTTTGTTGTGATTTTTTAATCCTCCAGCTGAATAAAGGATTAGCTGGATTATTACATATCCTGGTTTGTGGTCTGACAGTAAGTCATTAAAGTGATTTATTTTTGCAAAGAGCAATTTTTAATCAGTGGAGCACAAATTAGCCAAACTGCAAGAAACAAAACAATAACTTTTGAATTATTCATATTTAATGAGTCAAAGGCGTGATTCTCATCTAAGTAGCTCTGTTTTCTGTCCTGAAACCCTGAAGAAGAACACGAAGCGCAGGCACACCCGACCGTGGCTCTGGGGTTCCTCTATCTGACGTGTCAGTCCTGATACACAGAACAGATACGGCAGGAGAAACAAAGGCAGAATAATTCCAGGAAAACAAAATATAGCAAATGTGTCATAGTGAGCTGCATGACCCTGATGTCCTTAAAGTAGTGCTTGGTATTATCAGCTATAAATGAAAAATTAGTGGAATTAGTCAAACTTCAGGAAGTGCTTCCGGAGAGTTCACCGAGTTCAGTTCCTTCAGCTTCAGGCTCCCCAGATGAATAATATCAGATTTTGAGTGTTGCTCTGACAGCAGCTGTGTGGGCATCTCAGGACAGGGTCTGCTACCACAGTGAATGAAACGCTGTCTGACGGTGCCTGCTGTTCACCACTGAGCATCAAGGGATTGCTGGTGGCTGGGTTACAGCCGAGTCCCCTTTCTAGAGGGCTGGAGTTAGATTAATTGATTTCCCAACTGTAAAACAAACTTTCAGTTCATCAGCACTGATGTGATAAGAAGCAGGAGGAATAAGATGGAATAATTTCCATCCCTGAAGCTGCCTGTCGGTAACAGTTCCCCATGAACTGGATAACATAACCTGTATGTAAAAGCCAGTTCCCAATGTCTCTTTATACTGCAGGAGTTATGAAGCTTGATACACACATTCTCCATATCTAAATGACTTTAAAGCATTAATAAGCACATTGTTTCAAATAGGGCAGGAAAATGGAAAGTTCCCACTGGTAAAATAAAAACAGTTGAATATAGTGTCTTGCTCTGAATTGCTTTTTAGAGCGATGATTTCCCGTGATTTATGAAAGGAAAACTGAGAGCGACTTTCAACGTGGGTGATGCTGCACCTCCTCCCACCGCTGCCTCCTGCTCCTCTGAAGCCTTGGCCACTAGTGCTTCAGTGAGAAGGGATGGGGCACAACAGATGGATCCTGGGACCTGCCTCATTTTTTCCCCACACTGTTGATTTGACATATTCACACAGGTATATCTAGGTCTTTGTCCTGGACGTAAATCTAAATGCTGCTGGTGATCTTTAGATCACCACTTAAACTGCCGTCTTTGCTTGTGAAGGGGGGATTTCAGGGATAGAAGACATCAAAATTAAAAATCTCCCAGGGACAGTGCAGGGTGGTGTTTCTTAATTTTTTCTAATCAAAGTACAGGCTGCCCAGAGAGGTTGTGGAGTCTCCTCTGGAGACATTCAAAGCCCGCCTGGATGCGTTCCTGTGTGATCTGATCTAGGTGTTCCTGCTCTGACAGGGGGATTGGACTAGATGATCTTTCGAGGTCCCTTCCAATCCCTAACATTCTGTGATTCTGTGATTCTGTGACCACTCCATCTCCTGGGAGAGCACACGCATGGACCAGCCTCCACAGTGCTGACAGCAGTTTTCACATACAAACAAAAAAATTGTTGGGCCACACATAGGATATTTGTTTTTCACCTTAAATAACCCATGTTTGTAATACTTCCATGCATAGGAATGCATACATACATTTTAAAATGTATCTTCACCATAATTTCACTGACCAAACCCTGAGGTTGAGAGCAAACCGGAGGCTGAGAGGAAGGACCCTGCTGCACGAGCAGGTTGCTGGAAGGGCTTTCCATGCCCTGCAGCAGCACAGTGGCTCACTGGGGGAGTTCTTTGCTTTTCAGAACTGGGGTTTTCCTGGCCCCATACCAGGCTGCCTAACTTGCAGTGACACAGAGGTGTAACCACTTGCCACCACTTCCCAGGACACCCTTTCCTCCCCTACAGATTGTCCCAGAGATGGGAAGACACTGAAAGTGCTTTTGACTCTAGCATTGGCCAGAGTCCATCTGAGCAGGGATTTCTGTTCTCCAGTATGGGTTTGTTGGGATATTTCCCAATGCTGATATTTCTGATAGATCAGCTTTCAACTGATCTACCTAGGCTGTAACAAGCAAATCCCAAAATGTTCTGCTAAGTTTCTTAAATTCTTGTCATTTTTGATATCTGAGAAGATCTTGGGTTTAAGTTTGCTGATTCAAGAGTATGAATGGAAGGTCACATTTCAGTGACCACATTACACCACGTATCAGCCTCCTGCACCATCGTGGGCTCTGGGTTCTGGTGCAGCAGGGGATGTGCTTCTGCCCTGCTCTCCCAAAGCCACCCAGCCCGTGGGCAGCTGGTAGCAGGAGAACAGGCATTACAAAACCTGACCATAGATTCCTTACTTGTTAATCACTCAGACAGGCTTAACTTGTTTTTTAAGATAAAGATTATTTAATATTTTAAAAAAGAAGCACATAGAATTACTTTAATTATTCCTACCTCTCCAAGGACAAAAATCTGTCTTCTCTAGTCAAGTGGCTGCACATCAGCCGGCAGCATTTTCTAGCTGTAAACTGCAGTGCTTTTACATGGTTTGGATTGGAGTCTGATATTTCGATCCTGGAAGACCATAAAATTTGAGCATATGCCCCCTGACAACCTCTGGTTTTCTTTTGATTTCATAGGTGGGTTTCCAGTGACATGCAAGATTTAATCCCTTGTGTCTGGTCTGTCTTTGATGAGGCTGCCTGTTCCTTTGATCCGGTGAGATGCTATGTTTTTCCTGACAGTCAACAATGTAACGCTCATGAATCAGTTTTGAAACTATCTAGTGTCATCTCAGAGAGAGCATTCAATAACCAAACACTTGGAAAAAATAAATTTATGACTTGCATTATTTTTTCCAGCCTCTTTGTAACACATCTATAGAATCTCTGCCTTTTTCTGCCTTCATTTCTCCCACCATAAGGGACAGCAAGATGAAACATGCAGCTGATTTGTGTTTTTCACAGAGCTTGGAAGTGCACCGCTCTAAGTCAATGCTTTCTTTTGGGGCTGAGGTAGGTTGCATCCAGGAAGCTGAAAAACTCCTTGGTATCTTGCAGCTGTAGGCTCGTGATTCGTCCTTGGGCTGTGTGGAAGTGCTGCGGGGAAGCAAGCAGAGGAAATCCTTCCTCTGGTCTCCCGGTACGTGTGGAGCAGATCACAGCTGGGGTCCATGCGGCATGCCTGCCCGCAGACACGGTGCTGCTCTGCAGGGAGGGGTGCAGGCATCCTCGCTGCACAGCAGGTCCTGGGCAGGCTGCTCCTTATTTCCTGAAGGCTTTAATTTCCTCCAGGCATTCAGGGGCTGGACCTCTGCGTCCGTGTTTCAGAGCACAGCACTTGCTTGGCAAAGCATGTGAGCCTCTGCGTGGCTCCGCAGGCTACGTGTATTGGCGACACGTTCTCACACAGGGAAACGTTATTCCTGACCGTCAAATAATACTAGCTGGCAATATTGATCTAAGAAAACAACCCGTGGAATATTTCTCCACCTGCAACAACATGCATCCCTACTACTTTAGTGCAAAAAATTGGCATTGTTTTGCAGCAGACTGCCCTGCCCTGGGCTGCAGGGGGAATGTTGCAAACCCAAAGGCTGCCACAGGGTTTGCAGAAATGCTTCCAAAGTGAGCAGGCGGGTAACAACCAAAGCTACAGATTCTACATTTGTGCTTTTTCCCATTCCAAAAATGGAAAAGTCTGTTCAAGGATGCTTAGTGGCTGATTGCTTTTTATAAAGAGAAGATATAAAAAACAGCATGTGGTTGTTTGGTCAGAACCCATATGGAAAATGCAAATTGGGACATAAAGACCTGAAGGGGGAACAGTAGCTACCTCTGGTGTGCCAGATGCTGGAGGCACTTCCAGGCCCTGACCATGGAGAAGCATGCTGCAAAATTAGAAAGCCTGTTGTCTTGCAAGAGGCAAACTCAATTTCATAGCAACTGCATTAGGTCTGACATGCTGGAATGGCAGAATTCATGATGAGAAAAGAAAAGCTGAGCATGGCTTGGAAACCAGAAACCGCCAGTCCAACTATGGGAATGAGATTAGAATAAGATGTGGATGCTGTGTCACAGGATTGGGAAAGAGGCAATTTTTTTGTGAGGCTTTTCCTTTCTAGGATGGGGAATAAAGAAAAAAGGAATGATTTTTGTTGGCCTCTGATTTTCGTTAGTTTCAGTTGACTTCTGCTTGTCATTAAGTTTAGGAATGTAATAATTACTGTACATCTCTGCTGCATCATGATAAGGCAGGTACGCAGCTACAACGGTGTTGTAACTTGGTAATCTTCAATTATCGTTGTTATTTCAGTACAGTTCACAGTCATTCTCTGCAATCCACAAATTGAAAGTCCAGCTCCCTCTCAGAAGAGTGAGATTAGGACTGGGAAAGGTTCAGAGCAGAATATCAAAAGCAGTCAAAGGAATGCAGTTGCTTCCTTACAAGAAATAAAAAGTACAGTCCTTTTAGCTGGAGAAGAGGTGACAGAGGAGAAAGGAAGGCAGCCTCTGAGTGCCAGTGAAATGGAGAACAGGGGACGGTTTTCACCATCTCTCCCAGTACAATCACATGCAGGAAACCATAGGGTAAGAGGTTTTAGGGCAAAACCCAGGCAAACATCACGTATGGGCTCTGCGGAACTCCTTGCCACAGGAGATGGAGGGTCATCAAGATCTCCATGAGTTTAAAGAGTCATCAGAGAAATCAGTGGAGGGCTGGTGAACACAAACAGAGCCCATATGGTCCAGGCGGTCCCTGCCCTGCAGGTTGTTACTGGCTGGCAGGATGTCCTGGGCAGTATCTCTCCAGGCATTTCCTTGCCTTAAACATTTCTGGAGGTATCTACTTCTGGTCATTGTCAGAAGAGCATAAATGACATTTGATCCGAGTTGATATGGTTTGCGTATTCATGGAAACTTAGCACACAAGCAGTGACTGTTTTTAAAAAAAGTCCATAAAATTCCAGTGGATGCCTGTCCTGCCACGTTTCCTATCTGTTGTTTTCTCCTGGATTGCAGCGCTGCTGAGCATCCCTGCTGCGTAGGTGTCTGCTCTCACCTGAACCCCAGTCCGACATGAAATCCACCCTCCATGGGAAGCAAGCCCCTTCATACAGCCTGCCCGTTGGATGCCAGGGTACTGCACAGCTGTAAAGCACATTGTGCTGAACTGTGTACCCTCAGGATATGGTCCAGTATTTGTGTCGTTGCCACCAAGGGTGAAAATTGCTTTCTTGCAACTTTATTTTCAAGGCCACGCCAGAATTTTCATTTGTTTAGTTCTCCACCTTAGAGTCTGCCCCATTTTCCTGTAGTGAACCCACGTTTAAAATGTATGTAGCCAGCTCACAGGTTTTGCCAGAGTCAGTTGTTATATGATTATTACATGTAGAAATTCTGTTATTATTCTCCTGGGACCTTGACAACTGTGTTTCATTTACTTATTTTGTTTCTTCCGTTTGCCTATCAGCTGTGTTTGCAGAAAAGAGGGTTTTCAAAATGTTTCACCCTAGTCTGCAGCAGGGTGAAGCCTGACCCTGCTCGCGGTAGGGGAGAAAGGCAGGGGGCTGGGTTACACGGTTGCGAAGTGCCTCTGAAGCTTTGTTTTTGTGCCTGTGTTGCCCTCTGCTGACTGGTGACAGTTTGGAAGATCCCTGTAGGCATCTCGTAGCTCATCCAGGCTGTGTTTTTGGCCTGGGATGTCAACTGTGCTCTTCTCTCTACAGTTAGCTGTGTAGCCATAGTCATAAATTCCCCGATAATTCAACAAATAGAAGAATATCCCCCCTGCACTAACGTTTTCAGTCTACCTGACATTTTTTTAAAGCAAGCATTTAGCTTGCTAATTAACAAGTAAAATTAAATAGATGAGGCTTTAAAACAGGCTCTTTGTCACCTGTGCATAGTGTCTAATGCCTCTCATCAGCTGGTTTAAGAAAAGCATGATATGAGAGGAGGAAGGACAGAATTTGACATTAGTTCACACATGAGCTAGTTTTCAAGGACAGGGAAAGGAAATGGCAATTATTTGAATATAGATGTAAGTTTCTACAAAGAGAGAAATCCAGCAGGAAATGGGAAGCCAGAGATGATTGTGTACTCAGGGCATGAACCACTTCAGACTAATTTTCAGAATTGAAAGAAAACTCTATTACTTGGTAAAAATGTGCTCTTTCCTGCACTCCTTTAAAAAGCAATGGTCCTGGACCCTGATCCTTTCCCAGGAGGTGACTAAGGAGTGACATTTATTAAAATGTTAGCCGAGAGATTTGTGTCAGGTGCAGAAACACAGCCTTGCTCTTTGACATGGCAGGTTCCTATCTTAAACACAGTCTCTCACATATAAATTGCTTTGAACAGCTCTACCAAGATTGCAGCGAACTCTTGTTAATAATTCTTACCTCCTATTTGTTGTCAGCTTGGAGACCTGCAATTGAAAAAGCAAAGCCTAAGCTGGAGGCAGTATTTACTCTATCTACAAGGCCTGAGTGCAGAAAGCAAAGCGAGATTGAATCATGCTGGTAGACAATGCAACAGCCAGTAACAATACCGCAGGCACAGATGCCCTAGATCTGACTTGCAATTTCATCCTGGATTATAGTCCTTTTATATCATCCAGGCTCAGGATGGGCTGAGCTGAGGACATAAGATCAGTTTAGCTAGAGAGCTAACAAAACCCCAGATCCTTGCAGAAACAGCTATTAGCTCAGATATAATAGAGTTGTACAGAAAAGTCCTGCATTTACAGCCTTAGGCAGCTGGGTTGGCACTCTCATCCGGTTATCAGCTAGTTTCTTGCTAATAAGCACTGCATTTTGAAAACTAAAGGCAAGTGTAGCTGCACAGTCATTTGATACCAGAGTTGCCCCTTTTAATATATGCTGTAAAATTCCGTCTTAACAGCAATATTATCTTTTCATACGTGATTTCACCTTTTCATATGTAATTGCACATCTGATTCTGAAAAGGAGAAACAAAGCTAAATGTAGATCTGTATTGCTGCATGCAATTCTGAATGTTATATCATCAATTTATCATGCCCTGATCAATGCAGGGCAAGACTTGTATCTGTCCCTACTTACATCACGCTCAGCAATGCTACAGCTTTTAAAAGTGAGTTCTTTCTCTGTGAGCATCTGAAACATGTGGGCGAGCCCACGTATAATGATACCTGCAAGCCTGCAAAAAATCAAACTTAACAAATTCTACAAGCTTTTAATAGAGAAAGGAGAGAGATCTTCTGAGAACTGCTTTAACCTGTGATGACAGAGGAAGAGATGTCTTTTCAGAAATATGAATTAAACTTCAGTGTCAGTTTAATTAAGGAAACTCATTTAAATATGACGCAAAGATTCTTGCTCTCCAAATGTATATTAAGTCTTGCTGTAGATTTACTTCTTATTTGAAATGTGGTTATCAATAATTGCCTGCACATATTGGAATGACTCCTGATGATGTTGATAATGTCAATAGTGTTTCTGGGAAGTGACATTATCAGTTGTCACTCATTAAGGACAAAGGAGATGTCACTGTAATTAGGAGCTCTACATACTGCTCATTTTTAAGAACACCAAGATGAACGTGCTCAGGTTTGTTTACTTCAAATCTGATTTCTAGCTTGGAGACTACCTACAGAATAACAACCGCTGCCAGGTGTCCTCTCATCTCCCACCCCGAGATTTTTTTTTGTAAATATGAGAGCTCTCCTTGTCGGAAATGAAATGAACAGTACTCCTCCCAGCAAGCGGTTAATCCTTGGGAAGGAATTCCTGAAAAATACATAACAGCTTTTATACTGGCATACGCACTGTGGTCTCTAACTGAATAATGCCAGGAGGTTGCAAGTAAATTTGCATTAGATTAATACTGAATTTATTTTACTTCATCCTACGCTTTCCTCATAATTTCTGTATTTTTCCATGGTTCTTCCCAGATTCTCTTATTCTGTTTTTGTTTGTTTTCTTTCTTTCCCATGCATACTATATTCTCCCATGCTGCTCCTATGTCAGCACACTCTCCTAGTATTGTTCTCCTCCACCTTCTTTCTCCCCAGGAAGAGCTACTGTGAACTCCACCAGGTACCACCACCTTTTCTGGGCACCTGGGCATGATCAGAGAGGGGTGAGCAGCAGCCTGAAAAGGAGATATGGTTAGTGGGGAGAGTGCATGTGAAGAAGCTGCCCACGCTTTTGGGTATAAATGATGAGACAGGACTCAGTGTGGCAAAGGATCAGGATCACCAGGTGAGTTGGACTAAAGGAAATCAGGGAGCTTGAGCTGAGGCTTATGTTTTCAGATGGAAGCTAATAAAACATTATTTGCCTTTTGAACCTCTTGGATTCCTAGTTCCTTTGGCCAGTTTCAGCCAAGTTTTATAAGGCAATAGAAATCTCAAATAGCTCAGTTACCTACCCGTAACCCATGTGCCCCTCAGAAGTGCAGGCAGGTGAACTGACTTGTGTTATCAGACATCAGGGCTCAGAGTGCTCTCAGCAGCCTGGCTCAACCCCACGCAGCCCACACAGGACTCTACGGTTACAGCTGCCCCAATGGCAGGAGCAGCATTCATCAACCACCTCATCTTATCACAGGTGAACCAAGGAGGCAGTGCCAAGCCTGGGAAAAACAGGCTTCAGTGGCTCTGCAGCCAACCTCTGGTGTGCACCAGAGAAAAAACAAGGGAGTTTCTCCATACCAAAGCTGCGAGGTATTGCAGCTGGATGGCAGCCATGTCATTGCCTCCCTTTGAAGGAGGACAGCCCTGGTGTGGGGAGCACCCCTGGGTGTCCCCAGCTGTGGCCAGGGCTCAGCTGCAAGAATGAGCCATGAGCGAGGGTGACCACATGGGCACAGCCTCCACTGGGGCAGGGGGGCAGAGGACATCAGAGCAAATGGGCAGCGTTTGGACTGCAGTCGTACAGATTTACTCCCAGTTTTTCTCAGATGTTTGATAAAGATCCACATCTGTCTCGGCATTTGCAGGGGTCAGGAGCTGGTAATTCCCTGCCTGCCACAGTAATCCTTTTGCCTTAAACACAAACTCCAGAAACTGTGAAAGTGACATTTCCTACAGCATTTTTACGAAACTCATAGAGAGATAGTAATCCCCTTATTCTGAGGGGATTAGAGCTGAGTTTGGTTAAATACAATACCCAGGACAGTAGGTCAAGTGTCAGACAGAAATGGAAACGTGTCCGTCTCTGAGGTCAGCATGGGAAAGTTTTGTGAAATAAGTGTGTGCTGAGGAGGAAAGAAGGTAAAGAAACAGGAGGGAGAGAAAAACCCATTTCAGACCTCTCATCCTCTCTGGAGGGCTTAATTATAAATGTGTTCTTCACAGAAGAGCAAATGCATCATTGTTTTTTAAATGGGGATTTTTTTCAATTGCTTTGGAGTCCACGTAGCCTCATTATGAAGCAAGGTCAAGTGCAAAAGATAGTATTCTAAGGGAGTGTCCCTGGGGAAGGAGGTTGCCAGGTGGCCTGTCCTGGAGGAGGTTGTGTAACAGATGCTCTCAGGGAGCCCCAGAGCAGCCTTTTTCCATGGCTCTTGGGGAAGCCAGAAGAGGCTCCTTATCTCTTGGCTGTCTCTCTTCTCTATTGCATACAGACCCTATGGAGGCTACTGATGCTCAGGACTGTGATAAACCCTGAGAAACCATCAGCCCTGCACAGGCAAGTGGGCTGGGGACTTAGCTAGCCTCGGCCTCCCCTGTCCATCCCATCTTTAAACTGAAGTCCCTGTTGGCAAGGAGATACCCTCAACATCTGCAGGGAAATTTCAAACCCTACTTTGTCTCTGAACTCAGGCTCAGGAATGCCCAGTGAAACCTTGCCCCAGAAGAAAGCAAAGGTAGAAGGGACCTCAAGCACTTCCTGAAGCCCACGGGGTAGTCAACTGCAGGCTCTGGTCCCAGACTCTGCACCCCAGTGTGTAGGGAAGTGTGAGATTCAAAAGTTTGACAGTCCAACAGTCGGGTGTTACTGGATGGTACTACAAAGAGAGAGAAGCATGACAGATAGCACAAGAGGATGGCACGTAAGATGGCACAGACTTTAATATAAGCACAGTGTAAATAACAGTCCTTCTTGCAAGATTATCAGTTGCCTGCAGCACGCAGAAATCTCTGTCAGGGCTGAGCCCTGTTCTCACTGCTCCTCTCTGTGGCTGCTGGACTGAGCTGCCCTCAGGAGAGATGCTGCAGCCAGTGTGTCACTGCTGCTTGCCAGCCTGCTGAAGTGCTTGCTGAAGCATTCTTCTATCTTGCAGCCTGTCAGAGTCACTGTTATAATTTTTTCTCCTTCCACTTCATTTGCAATATCATTTTCTGGAAGAGAGTCCCTGCCAGTCAGGGCTGCTGCTAAGTCCCGCTGTCAATCATACCTCCACAATCCTCATTATTCTGCCTCCACACGAGTGTCAGTTCCTTTTCTTTCCTGTACAGCTGTTGTTTTCCTCCTAGTCCTCATTTGTGGCTATGTTTTCTCCCTCACATGCTTATACATAATGAAAATTACTCGCTGCAGCTCTACAGGCAGTTGAATACTGCAGGTAATGGCAGCTCTACTGTAAACCAGCTGCTGTTTTCTTTAGTGCTATTATCTAAATGTACTCCGAGGAAATTTAGCTGATAACAGGATAAAGATGAGATGGTCCTGTTTTCAATTTATTCTTGATTTTGACAGCTCCCAGCTTTCCCAGGAGGAGATGCAGAGAAAGGCATTTGCATGCCTGTAGATCTACCATTGCTCCAGCAATGCTGGCTTGACTCAGCCAGGACTTGACCATGCTTTTTATTCCCTGGTCACTGTTTATGGTGCATCCTGAGCTGTGAGACTCCAAAAGAAGCAATCCTAACAGAAATTAGTGTTCTGTTATGAAACTACTGTTTTTCTCCTCTGTGAATAGTACATGTCTGATTTATTGCAGTTCCAAACAGTGATAGCTGGAAAGAGTTGGATGTAGTTTCTTACTGCTGACTTGCAAAGCCCTGGTGAAAATCAGACATGTATAGAATCATAGAATCATAAGATGGTTTGGGTTGGAAGGGACCTTAACAATCATTGAGTTACAACCCCCCTGACGCTGGCAGGGACAACTCCCACTAGCCCAGGTTGCTCAAAGCCTCATCCAACCTGGCCTTGAACACCTCCAGGGATGGGGCATCCACAGTTTCTCTGGGCAATCTATTCCAGGGCCTCACCACCCTCACAGTAAATTTTTTTTTTCCTAATATTTAATCTAAAGCCACCCTCTTTCAGCTTAAAACCTTTACTTCTTGTCCTATCTCTACACTCCCTGATAAAGAGTGTTTCTCCATCTCTCCTGTAGGCCCCCTTTAAGTACTGGCAGGCTGCTACTAGGTCCCCCTGGAGCCTTCTCTTCTCTAGGCTCAACAATCCCAACTCTCTCAGCCTGTCCTTGTACAGGAGGTGCTCCAGCCCTCTGACCAATTTTGTGGTTCTCCTCTGGACTCGCTCCAACAGATCCATGTCCTTCTTATGTCAGGGGTCCCAGAGCTGAATGCTGGTGGGTTCTCATGAGAGCAGAGTAGAGTGGAGTACAGGCAGCTGAGGAGGCTGTCTTTGGGTATGATTTTACAACAAGCTACTCTGACCATTGCATTGCTAGCAACGTGTGTGATGGAAAGATCCATCAGGTCTAGCAAGATCCATAACCCTCTGTACAAACACTTCACTGCAATGCTGTCTCATAGCTGACCTGCCTGAGACCCCAAAACCAGCCTGGTTCCCCAACAGTGTAAACACCTTCTAAACACAAAGCTCCAGTTTTGGGTGCATTCAGGCTTTCCCGTTCACTCTGCAGCAACATTCAGTGCCTCACGAACAGAAATCATGTGCCTGGAAGAGCTGTATTGTTCCTTCAGCCTTTACTTTGGCAAATGTGAAGAAAACATAGCCAGCCCTATCCCTTTCCCACCGATAATGTGTTCCTGAAAAGCGTGAGTATTAGCCATGCAATGGATAGTGAAGCTGTTTTTCCCGTCAGAATTAATGAGCAGATCACTGTTTGAAATGATCTTGGCTGCTTTGTCTGAGAGACTGAGCACCCAAGCATTATCATCTTTCTCTGTCCTTCACACTTGATTGATTTGACTGATCTTAATTCATCTGAGGAAGATGATGCTGAACATGACTTTTCAGAAAGAGGCATCAGAAATGCTCACAATGAAAGATATGTGCTGGGTGTTCATTCTCATGGATAAAGCAGCCAAGAGAGTGGACTGCTCTGGAAATCCTGTGTCACCTCCAGGTGATGATCTGGACAATCCTGCTCCTGCTTCTTCATCCTCTGCATCATTTTAAACTGTTCTTGTATATGCAGGCTGTATTTCTTAAGTCCCTGACACATCCTCCTCTGTTTCATTAATTCTAAGGGAAAAACTGCTTCACTACCCAGTGAACTCAGTCACTTTACCAAGGCTGAACGTTTGATGTAAAATTTCTGAGAGCATTACTGCTGCTGCTTTTTAATAGTCACATCTTCCGCCTCCTATCCCTCCTCCTCAGATGACTCAAGAGTCAATCAAGGTGAAGGATGGAGAACACAGAAGTGGGGATGGTTGATGGAGCAAGGGCTTGAACAATCAATGGTGGATCTCCAAAGTGATGGACAGGGATGTGATGGATCAAGGGGTACTGCTGGGCTGCTGGAGGAGAACTGGGTGCCTGCATGTTCCTAACTGTACTTTAACATGCTGTTAAGTTTAGGTCCAGGTCCTTCTCCCTACCTGTGGTTTCTGAACAGGGGTGTAACTCTACTTTCTGCACAGGTACTTCCCTTCTCCTTCCACTGATCATACAGGACAACTCCGCTACGTGTCCTTTCTTTCTGCCGTTTGTGTGGCTGGAGAGGCAAGGGCAGCTGCACCCCACAGCCTGCAGCCCCTTCTGCTGCTTCTGCTCCATCACCTGTGGAAGTGCAATGGTTTGTTGTGTTGCACAGGGACTGTTTTTCTAAAACCATTTTCCTGACATTTAAAAAATTGCATCTCAGTTCCCTAAGCCAGCCTGCAGTGTGGGCTGAGAGTTCCTTGGGCAGCCCTCCAGCCCTGTGCACAGGGAAGGGGGGAGCCAGACTGGCTGTCAGGTAGGGAAGGTTTTCTGGGTGACTGGCTGTCTTGTTAGCAAGCAGAGCTGTGTGATACAGCTGAGCGAATCTAAACAGCTCTGCCAAAAGCTGAAGTCCTTCTCCTTTTTGCCCCATGTCCTTCTCTCCTTCTTTCCCATTCATGGTCTCCCCACCCCTCCCCGTGTATCAATGCTGGCACTCACCGAGCCCTTTCATGGGGTAATACTGGTTAATGACCTGGCAGAAAATGAACTCTCATAAGAAGGACTGCCAGTGATGCCAAGGCAGACCTCTGCCCACACAGCTGCTGGCTCTGAGGGTCTTGCCTCCTGTCCTCTATCCCCAGCAGTACGCTGCAGCCCTGTTGGTGATCCAGCTCAACATGCTAACTCAGGAGATGGCGAATCACTTGGCTTTTGCTGCCAAGTTAGTTTTTCTGCAATGCTGGGGTGGCTCAGAGCAGCTCCAACAGGTGCTGGAGCCATTGCAAGGAGAGCAGGACCATAGCCCAGCCGTGCAATGATAGCCAGAGTGGTTTGAGTGGTGACATGAATCAGCTCAGGCATAGGTTTGAGAAGCAGCAGGGCTGGGGCAAGCAAGGAAAGAGACTGGCTGGCTGGGGTTGGAGGTGTGGGGGAAGGAGCGGAAAGGACTGGAGAATCAGACCTCCTCACCCCACCTATGGTCAGCAAGGTGCAACTTGGGCACAGAGTGTCACTCATCTGATGGCAGCAGCCCAGTCTGTGCAAGAAGCCACCAAAACACACTCAAGGTTTAACATCAGAGCTCCTTGTTTTCCTGTTCTGAGCTCTGCTGGTCTCTAAATCCCACCTCCTGACATAGGAGTTGGAGGAAGGTGGTTCTCCTGGGATGTGACCAACCTATTGTCTTAAAACACTGCTGTTGGAATGGGCATTGTCCATTAAGGGCCCTGCATTTTCTGTGGCTCAAAAGGTGCTAGGTGCAGGCCTGAAAGCAGATTGCTGGCTACATATACACAGTTGCATATATGTGTGCATATCGAACCGCATAAATCCCTGAGAATTCATGAAATGCAGAGAGTCATGCTGCTCAGGCTATCACAACAGCTGAGTTTTCCTCAACTGTAATATTTCATCAAAAACAAAGAAAAATTGAAAAAATATGAAAGAACTGTATATATGTTACTTAAACTGTGCAATCTTTACTTATGATGATCTGAAATTATTCACATGAAAAGTCCCCTTCATCCAAGCAAATGTGCTCAATTATATTTGTTCAGATAGGATGTCGATGTGTTGAGCAAGCTGCCATTTTTATCTGACCACAGTTACTCGTCTTCATGGTTGGGATTCTTCAGCTCTCATGGGACAGATTTCTTCCATGGTGTCATTCACATAGCTCACATCAAACTGCTTTATCATCTGTCTGCAGTGTTTCACTGCTGTTATCAAACAGTAACACGTCTCAGAGAGGCGAATGTTGTGATCCCAGAAGACGGTGAATTTATGGCTTGAAATAATCCAAGCCATTTGAAAAGAGTATTTGAAGTCATCCTCACCACTTGATTGTACTCTACTCAAAACCGAGCAGGTTATTGCTGTTAATGTGCCTAATGCAATATGTTTTTTCAGGATTTTCAGTCACTAGTAATTTGAGTGTACAGGGTAGTCCTCATCATTTGAATGAAAGAGCAATTGACTTGATAGATTAAGTTGATATTTTTCTGGCAAGACTATTTGCTTTACATGATAGATTTGCTCTGGCTATAGCCTTTTATTTCTCATTAAATTAGACAGCTAGCATTCACAGTTGAGGGAATCATCTGGTTTAGCTGTAATTTATATGGATCTCCATTACATCTATACAGCACAGGTTTATTTGGGGGGTTGTGACAAGCCAGTCCCTCCCCAGCAGTCACAGTCAAAGCCAGCTCCTCAGTGTTCATCGAGACACAAGAACTGTCCCACTCTTAATTACACCAATAGCAGTTAAAAGTGACACAGTCACCCCTTGTGTTGATGCAACAGAAAAGAGCTTATGTGGTTACAGCTATCAAGCGCAGAAGACACCCAAGTCAGTATCAGCTTCTTTCTGGGACAACTATGTCAGCACCAGGGTTTTTGCTGGTATAACAGAAGTTTAAGATGGTGCTTAAATAAAAATAGCTGTTAGGACTATAGTAATTATCTAAATAAATTGTCAAAAGCAAAAATTCATACTTCCAGCTGCAATAGTTTTTCTGGCAAAATGCGTGTGGGCCAGGCCTGGAAGGCAAAGGAAAATTTCCTTTTGGAGGCGGTAGCTTAAGCATCTTACCCAGCCAGAGCTGGGCACTGGGCTGCAGGCAAGCTGTCACCTCCCGGCCTCCCAGTGTCTGCCACCCCCAGGCAGCAGCCCTGAGCCTTTGTACCTGCCTGCAGCAGGCTCTGCCTGTCACCTCCCCACTGACTTACCAGGGGCAGCCAGGCAGCCCTCACCTTTCCCATATGACTGTCCTCAGCAGTGCCCATGCTCCCAGCAACGCAGCCCAGGAGCTGCTCTGCTGACCCTCCCTCATGCAGATCTGAGCTGTGTCTTCCCCGGTTCGAAAACCTTTAAAAAATCTTCTGGAGCTAGCAGCCTTAATATGATGTTGAACCTTGATCTAAGCATGTGGGAGAGGGTGTTTTTTTTCTCCCTGACTTGCATTGTTCCCAGGTAATCTACAAAACTGAACACCAGTTGTGCCTCTTGCTTATTTCTGCAGACAAATAAGCCTTGTGAAGTCATTTGGCATCGCCAGCTTTGCATTTACCACCAAGTAAAGGGAGCCAGGCACCGCTCTCTGATCCCAGGGATGAGTGACACGGACTGGCTGTATCCATGCTGTATAGCGCTTGAACCTGGTCTCCCATCTGGTGCCCCTGTGGCCCTAATACATTAGTGCATAGATGTTTTCCTTTCTTTTTATTTTTTTTATTTTTTTTAATTTATACTATCTGAACTAATGTAATAGCTGTGCTGCAGCCCACAAGAATGGTGTTTTATTGCATGAAACACGGTTTTGTATTGCATTAATTGGGCTGGGGCGGGAGAGAAGTTTATGGCTGCAAAGCCTTCCAAGACAGAGCTGGAAGATTGTGTAGGGTGAAGGAAATGGGAAGCAGTGCAGTCCCATCTCTGTTGCTTGCTGGGAATGGTCTTTCTTGCGTGCCACCTCCCAGGCTGTGCCCAGGTGCTGTCTGACCATGTCTGACACTACGTGGCACTGGCCGAGGCTAATGGAGCACGTGTCTGATCACCAATCCAGCTTGGTCCCCAATCCCACCATGTCCCTCAGTGCAAACACAGCCACTGAGATGTCCCAGTGCTTGTTTAAGCACGAGAGATGAAGCCTGCATGCAGAGCATAAGGTGCCTCCACTGTGCAACCATCCATGCCCTTATGACGGGGCGCAACACTTGGGGGGCTCCCTGGGTCAGCCCCGGCTAAGGCATGTGGTTGCTCTGTTCCCCAGTTCTATTAGGGCCGTACCCAGCCCTGGGTGTCAGGCTGTCCCTGCTCTTGGCCATGGGTTCCTCACCACCTTTTATTTCCTGGGCTATGTGTGAGGCTATTCTGCCACCTCTCTGTAGCTGCAGCAGCTTGTTCCTAAACACGTCAACAAAGTGGTTTTGGCTTGAAACTGTGCTTGAGCCTGCTCTGCCTTCAGTTGTAAAAGCCTGTCCACTGCTTCAGTTTCTCGTAATTTTCTTTTACTCTTTACAGTTCAAGCAACAATTTTTTTGTTATCCCTTCTGTTTGTTGGGAGTTGCAATAAGAAATCTTTTATTGTACATTTGTGTGGGCTACAGATCTCTATTCCAAATATTGATGAAAAACAAGTTTATGTGAATTATCTCCAGCAGATAATTTCACTTCTGCACATAATCTAAAAATAAAGCTCAGCCCCCATTCTACAGCTAAGTAGCTTTTAATTAGGTCTGATAATAGCGTGAATTATCTTTTAGAGTGCAATAGCTCCGTGATCAGAAGTGCTGGGAGTGATAATTGTTTGCAAAAATGTTCTATCAAGGGAAGAAACTCAATGCTGACATGTATTTTTTTTTTCATATAATAGGTCTTGGCAGTCCAATTAATATTTTGTGTGAATTTGGGCCTTCTCAGTTATCATCCCTGTTTCCATACAGCCAGTGGGTCCTTTCAAGTACTAACGTGAGAAGAGGGCAGTGACAGCCTGCCTCCTCTGTCAGTCTCTGTCATCAACGCTTTCATGGTGATGCCATTGGACATGACAAATAGCACTGCTGCTTTCTGAAGATTAATGGCTGAGGTGCTGGATGGTTTCATTCACTTCCTCAGACCCTCCCTTCCCTTATTTTAACCACAGATAAACTCAGGGTTTGAATACAAATAATATTCTGAATTGTGAACTGAGGTGCAGCTGTATCTCCTGTCCTGCCTGCTCTGCTGGGGGCTGGAAAGCTGCATCAGAGCTGGTGGGGGAGCTTCATGCTGTAAACCACCCCAGCTAAACCTGCCAGTGCCTGTCTTGTCAGTGTCCTCCTTTGTCCCAGCCGGAGGGAGGGATGATTTCAGCAACTTGATCAGCTAACGTGCTTTATCTTCACTCTCTTTGTAACTCAAGCGTAGCATCTAGTTCAGCATGATGGGGCTGGGGAACACAGCTTTTATTCAGTGGGGAAGACAAACCTGAAAGGAAGGTCCTTTAAGGATACGAGACTCGCTTATGATGCCACAGGGATGGTACTTGGCACTTCAGACTGCAGACAGATGCGAGCACAGTGTGTCTCAGCACAGGCAGAAATAAGGAAGTTATTGCATGCCCAGGAAAGGAGGATATATCCTGTGACAGTGATTGTCCTGCTGTGTGAGGCTGTGACACCAGCCTGACCAGACAGGCACTGGGTCAGGGAAGCCTTGTCAGGATGCCGTGCTGGATCCCAGCTGCCAATGGGCCAGGCTGGAGCCATTTGTGCCCAGGTCCCCTCAGACTCCCAGACACCTGCCATCTCATGCCTCTATGTGTAGGTCCCGAGCTCCTGGCTCTTCTGGTGTCTCTGGGCATTGTTGCAGAGGCTCCCAGACAGGAGGATGACATGTAGCATCTGTCTGGCCCTGCGAAGCAGGAACTCCTTCACCGCCTCCTCCTGAACAGACCCTGGCGCATCTGCCCAGAGGACTTTGTAAAAATTAATTGAGTCGCCCAACATTAGACACAGATCATAAAACTCCCATCTGATCTCATGCCTGCTGCTGATTTTAACAGAGGATTGAAACAATGAGCACGGGCTCGTCGGGAATATAACAGTACCGACAGAGATAGCTGTAACGCTGGCTGTATGTGTAGATACGGCGTTACATGTACAATAAAGAGCCTCTGCCTATATCACAAAGCTTGCTGCCCTGGCATCAAGTAAAACCCCTGGGCAAGCGTTTAAGCACAGCAAAAATGATGGAGATTACCGTTTGAGTGACAAGTTTTGCTGAAAAGCAAATTTCTGTCTGCCTATCTATCTATCTATCTATTTATCTATCTATCTATCTATCATCTATTTACTTCCTTGCTCATTTTAAAGTGAAAAGAGAAATGAACTTGGAGCGAGGAAGAACAGGAGAGCGGCCAGCCACGGAACGGAAAGCCTCGCCGCGATGTCTGGTGGCCCCATTGCACCTTCCCCGGCAGACGCTGACCCGCACCTCTGTTCCCGGGAGAACCCCCCGCTCAGTGATCTGTGATGAACCTTTTATTTATTGCCGGGTGGTAATTTGCACACGGAATCCCGGCCGTTCCCACAGGCGTCCCACGATCGCGGTAACTTTCACAGAATCACAGAATCACAGAATGCTAGGGATTGGAAGGGACCTCGAAAGATCATCTAGTCCAATCCCCCTGCCGGAGCAGGAGCACCTAGATCAGATCGCACAGGAACGCATCCAGGCGGGTTTTGAATGTCTCCAGAGAAGGAGACTCCACAACCTCTCTGGGCAGCCTGTTCCAGTGCTCTGTCACCCTCACT